>CM053786.1:578532359-578719859 GCA_028749045.1 Cupressus sempervirens
TCATCTTCAACAACTTGTTGAGCACATTGTTGTATGTCCTTTCATTTTATCATCACTCTTTCAATCGTATTTTCTTGCTCTTTTTCTTTGACTTCCCATTACATTTGAAATATTTAAATAAATCACGTCAATAATCTTCAATAAAAAATTGATTTTCCACTATCTCATCAAAAAGTACCAATTAAGTAGCTTATAAGATAATAATTTTTATCCCTCCTTTATATGAGCTGCTAGCACCCACATGATTGTACAAACCTAGGTCGATCTTACATTGATGTAGTTGATGGGTACTCCACCGAGTGTGACTCAGTTGAGTCCCTTGATGTGGCTTGCCATATGGCAACCACATCAACCAAATATGCATTTTATTGAAATTATGGACTTTAAGACCCAATTTTACCATTACAAATTCACAAACATGAGAAAACAAAAATATAGTATTGTAAATCTCTCAATCATGAAATTGAGCATATAATTTTTATAGAGTTTGGAGTAGAAAAATAATGTTTAGTTTATTAAATAATGAAAGTAGGTATGTTATGTTTTCAAAAGAGGTAGATTCAAAATCAAAAGAAAAATAGTAAATTGTATCCAAAAAATATAAAATTTATATAATGCACTATAAGAGAGAGTCCTCTTTAAGAATATATAATTTTTTTTTTGTTTGGTATAGATTTCATAAGTGGATGATGGTGGGAAATTAAAATTGTCTTTCTGAAATTTTTGACTTTGAAAAGCTCTAAATCACAAAATATAGAAGGAAAATGAAACTTTCTTTTTTCTTGCACTACCTATACATGTCTTCTAACATATATTTTAAATTCAGCCCAAAAAAATATTTTTAGCATATAGTTTTATGGCAAGAAGTAAAACCCCTAATTTTTAACAATAAAAAGTCAACTTTAAATTTTTTTAAAACATGTTAATTTTTAATCTTTTTTAAAAAGAATTATATTATTCACAATCTTAATGTTTTTTAACAAATTTCTTTAGTTTACATCATTTTAATTTTTTTAATAGAAATATGCCATTTTGGTAATTAAAGTTTACCACATTTACTATTATTAACCTTTTCCTTTGTAAAAGTGTGATAGCTGATTGTGCTTTTACCTAATGGAAAATAAAATAGTATAAATGGGGTCTCATTGCCTCAAACAACAAGAATTTTTTTTTTATAAAGAGGTTCCATTAACAATCACAAAAAAAGAGTAAAAACCAATAGGAAGATAAGTTCCATACACCTTTTGCCAAAACCAAAAGCCTTCAATACCTTCAAGAGGAACACCCAATCCAGTCTTTCATAAGCCTTGAATAAGTCAAGCTTCATAAGAAACCCTTTTTTCTTTTATTTGAATAATGAGAGAAAAATTTCATGAACCATAATGATGGAGTCTGAAATTTTCCTCCTAGGCACAAAACATTCTATTGGAAAGAAATCAAATCAGGAAGGATTTTTAACCACTCAAGAGTAAGCACTTTTGAAATGATCCTATACAAAGAATTGCAAAGACTTATTAGCCTAAACTAATAAATAGAGGAAAGACCCAATGTTTATCCCTAATGATAATGTAATTGATGATGCTATGAATGTATATAAAAGTTTCATATAAGTTGTTATGTTGTCATTGATGTCAAGTCTTAGTTAGCTAGACATTATGCTAATTTAATAGAGTGCAATATCATTTGATTGATGAAGAGGATTTGAAGAAAGTATGTTGAAGATAGAATTGATAAGAATAGTAGTCAATGGGCACTTGAATGATATGGACAATGATAATGAAATATTGGTTTGATCTTTTTACAATGATGCAATATTGTAATGTAATGTGCTACACAAGCTATACCAAGTGACAAGGTTAAAGAAGGAAGACATTATTCACTGAGTAACTCTAATTTTCATTGAGCAGTAGGATAATAAAAGAAAAAGTTTAGTATTTCCTGAGAAAGTTTAGTATTAATTGAGTGCTATATTACCTAGGTGAAATGTTATGTTTATCGAGTAGCAGTAAGAAGGACAAGATTGTAAAAATAGAATCAAAGGCTGAATTTTGATGAAAATATGGAATGTTTGAGTTGTTTAAAGGAACAAGTCAAAGTTTGTTACAATTCAAAGACTAGGAAAATATAATGAAGATCGAATGATTGAGATTAAAGAAGGATAATGATGGACACAAAGTTCTATTTTTTGAATGTTGAGATTCATTGCATTTGGTATGAATTTGAGATTGACAATCATGATTGAGAGTCAATAACATGAAGAATCTGAAAGCACATAGACTACTATTTAAGGAGGAGATGAATCAAGTTTTTGGTTGTTGATGGTGATGCTAACATTTCTAATTAAATTCCAAGAAAGAAGATTAAAGTGCAAAGTTGTTGAAATATGAAAGAAGCCAGGTGAAATGAGAAGAGGAGGAGGAAGATCAAAGAAAGAGGAGTGAATTAGCCAAGTAAAGAAAAAAAAGGAGAAAGATAAGAAAGAGACTGAGAAGAAAGGAGATCTAAACAAGCAAGGTAGTGTTATACCTAGCATATCATTGGTATTGTCACTTTCTAATCATTGTAGCAAAAAAGTATCTTAACCAAGTGGACTTAATAAATATGTAAAATTGTATATGGTAACATTGATTAGTGGTCCTTATAAGTCCTTTAGAGTAGGCCACTCTTTAGACATGATCAAGGAGTGAGAAGGTCAAGATGATCTTTTAGTGTAAACCCTCTAACAAGGTCACATTAACAATGTGTATGTAAACCTCTACAATGTTGTGTTGGAAGGATTTAATGGGAAACAAGATACTGGGTGGGGGGTGGAATTAGGATCTTATACTTTTACTTGTATAAACAAATTAATGATATCATACCTAACCACATCATATCTTAAATGTAACATAAAAATGAAATACATAAAACATAACATCCATGAAATATTCAACACATAACACAATGATTTGGTAACCCAAAAACACTTCAATGTGAAGGTAAAAATGGGGTGGGGATGAAACCCACAAATCTTCATTGTTGTAACAATAAAGTTAACTTGTTAGGTTTACAACATTTGACTATAATATATGATCTACCTTGTGAGGGGTCTACCCTATTAAAATATTTTGAGACCATTAGGTCTCACCCTATAAAAGGATTTCACACTTACAAAAAAGTAAGGACTATGTTAGGAGATTTATATAGATCCGTTAGGATCACTCAATTAAGATATTTTCCCTGATTTAATCAATTAAATAGATTCAATACTTGACCCTCAGTTTTCTCTATAAGCTAATTTTAGATCTCCTTTGTATAATGTCTTGATATGATCTCTTAATCTGATACCTTCATTCTATCCTTCACTACTTAGATTGACCTTGTTTATTTTTCTTTCAAACTTAGCCTTTCTTATTGTGGTTTCATTCCTTACTTATTTTCATGCACTTTACATTCACACTATCTTCTGTTTGCTTCTTTCTTCTCATCACACAATGATTCTAGGGTTAGAATCCTTCTTAAATAGATGATCTTTGAAAGTTTTGGATCTTAGCCAATGGTTTACATTAATCTCTTATGTCATTTTCCTTTTGATATTCTAATTGGTTATTTAGATTTTCTTGGGAAAATCACCTTCTATAATGTTGTGTAATCTTTATCTTAACTATCTCTATGAACATTAAATATCATATAGAAGTCAGCTAAAAATGATTTACATAATTGTTTGTTCAATTACAAACTCATATGATAAAACTAGTTTGCTCAACATCTGAATTTTCTAACACTCAATCTAACTATATTCATGCTGGTGCTTGGCTTTTAAAAACATACTTCTCATTGTTGGCTCAACAAAAACTATCTTACAATTTTACTTAGCCTCAACTATATAAGCTTGACATATATCTATGTGCTCAGTCTCAACTAGGGTGGTCAACAATCTCTGACTTTCTTGGTCAATATCAGAAGTAAACAATTCCTTGTATAGTCGACCTTTACTAGATGACTTTGTCATAGTGATGAACATTCAATATTTCCTAGTAAATGACTAATTGTTTGTACACTAATCAACAACTTAGGCATAGAGAGAAACATGTTGGCACCTAGTAGAGCTCACTTTAGAAGAGTGAAAATTTTGGGTTACCAGTTTGAGGTGTTTTTTTCCCATTTAGAGGGTTTCCACATTAAAAATCTTGGTGTCAAAAACATGAATATTATTATGTTGCAAGTTTTCTTACATGTTATTTTCATTTTATTGCAACTCAATAATAACCAAGTTAATGTTTGGTAATAACTAAGTTCTATTACTCTCAATTAGTTGCAATAGGATGAAAGAATGAACAGTTTGGAGTAAAGTAATTGTGTGAGATAATTGATAAGTTGAATTAATACACTGAGTGAATGTTTATGATGATTATGAAGTTTTTTGGTACCAAAATTGTTTCAAGGGATTGTAGGATAACTAAACATAACTAATTCTCCCCCCTGAGTTATCTAACAATTGGTATCAAAGTATAGTGCTTTGAGAAAGAAGTTTAGATGAACTTGAGCTAAAGATCTAAAAATATATAAGAGAGAGGTATCCAAGTGAGAAAAAGGATATTTTCTCATCATTGAAAGATAGAATGAGGCTACACTTATTTGGAATTGGAGATAATGTTACTCATTGGATATATTATGAATATGTTGCACCTTCTACTCCTATGTTAGTGGATCAAGTGTATGAAAAGAAGAATTACAATAGCTTGATGATTGAGATTACATCTACACTTAATGATGCCAAATTTAATGATATCAAGAATTTCACAAATGCTAAACAAACATGGGAAAAATTGGAACTTGTGCACAGTGGAGATCCTAATGTGATGAGAGCTAAATTTTAAAGTCTTAGACGCGAGTATGATAACATGAGAATTAAAGAAGGTGAGAATGCTACATAGTATAAACCAAATCAAATAAGTTGTGAGCATAATCAAAGCTACTAGAGGAGTTACCAATGACACTAAAATTGTAAGTAAAGTTATTAGAACTCCTCTTTCTATTTATGCTTTCAAATTTTCTATAATTCAAGAAGCAAGTGTTGGAAATTTGTTTAGCACTTTGCTCATAATTCATGACAAGGGCTCAATTGCCTTCTATGTACTATAAGTTGAGTGGTTGTATTAGGCATTGATAGATTAGTCTTTTGGTGCAATGGTAATCCCACTCTAACAAGTAGTATCAAAGCTTAGTCACAGGTTCAAATCCTCAAACCCTCGAGTAACACTGAGAGGGAAATTGTTGGAAATTTTTTCAGCACTCCTCTTAGGACTCATGACAAGGACTTAACTGCCTCCTATGTATTATAAGTTGAGTGGTTGTATTGGGCATTAATAGACTAGTCTTTTGGTGCAATGATAACCCCACTCTAATATTAAGATCTATGCCTAGTAATGGTATGGCTCTTGATGGCTTAGTTCGTCGGTTGACTACATTTGAGTTGAGAAATTTTGATAATAGTATGGTTTCAATTGGAATTTTTTTCAACAAGATTTCCACTAACCATTGGAATTTCAAAAAAAGAAACGAAAATTAAGGAAGAAAGTGAATCTAAATCTAAATATGTTATGGATGAACTTGAAGCATTTCTAGCAAGAATATTTACAAAGAGGTAAGGGCAAATACAAAGATAAACTACCCCTAATTTGTTTCAAATGCAATAAGGTGGGTAATTTTGCTGCTAAGTTTCCTAAAAGAAGTACTAGTGAAAAAAATGACAAGAGAGATTATAAGTACAATAATAACAAGGATTACAAAGATAAAGGGAATAAATCTTGTTACTGCTGAAGAAGAGCAGTAACAAATGAAGAAAATGAAGTAGTAGAGATGGTATATGTTGGAATCAAGGAAGATCCCAATGGAGAAAGGTATAAAAGTGAAACTAACCTTAATTTACATGTTAGAAAGAATGATTCATGGATTATAGAAAGTGGATTCTCATATCACATAGATGGTGATCTAAGTAAGTTTGACACATTTCAAGAAATTGACAATCACAGAACTATTAAGCTAGGTAATGATGTTTAATGTACAATGAAAGGTAGAGGATCACTAACATTGAATGATAAAATTAGATGTGATGATGCATAATGGATACAAGGACTAAAGTATAATATTTTGAGTGTTTCCTAATTGAACAATTTAGTCACAAGTTAGAATTTCATAATAGAAAAATCAAGATCTATGATGATGAAGGAAATCTGATTGGAATTGGGATGAAAACAAGAGGTAACTTATTCTATCTTGACCCTACTATTTAGACAATCTTATTTTCTAAAGTTGAGGATTTATGGCTATGGCATAATAACTCATATCATGCCAATTTTGAGAACATGGTGAAGGTCAGCAGAAAAAAGAGAGTTAGAAGCTTACTAAATCTACAAAAACCTTAGAATGCTACATGTAAAGAATATTACCTCAACAAGAAGAAAAAATATAATTTTTCAAGAAAAAAACACAATCCTAATAATATCCTTGAACTAGTGCATACTGATCTATATAGACCCATAGGTGTGGTTAGTTATGATGGTAAAAAATAATTCATATTGTTTGTTGATGACTATTCTAGAATGATAAATGTTTTGTTCATGTAGGTCAAATCACATGCTTCTGATATGTTGTAATGGTATAAAGATAGATTTGAGAAGGAAATTGGAAAATCATTGAAATTATTAAGATCTAATAGAGATGATGAGTCTATGTGTGTTAAATTTACTAACTTTTGTGTAGAGAATAATATTAAGAGACAATTATCTACATTGAGGACACCACACCAAAATGAAATTGCAAGGAAAAATAGTTCAACTATGGACTGTGCAAGAACACAAATGATTGAAAAAAAGGTTTCTCAGATATTATGGAGAGAAGTAATTAGCACTATTTTTTATACTCTCAATCAAGTTTAGTTGAAGAAAGGAACAAATAGAATACCCTACACACTCTAGTATGGTTATATACCGAATGTAAGTTATGTCAAAATATTTGGAAGTAGGTGTTATATTCACAAGGATGCAAGGAATGATAAATTTGATTTAAAAGGAGATGAAGCTATATTCCTTGTCTATTGATCATTTAAGAGAAAATCTTACAACTGCTTGAAAAAAAACTACTAACAAGATGATTGAAAGTGTAAATGTAAGAATTGATGAGTTTGTAGATAAGAACAATGTAGAAAGAAAGAAAGAACCTAAAGATTACAACAAGTTTTTGTTTGTGCATGAAGATTCAATAGACACACTACCCGAGTTATAGTAGAGAGCCATTGAGCACCAGACAATATCACTCAAGTTAAAGACTGCTTTACCCCAGCATCACATAGTACAACCTTAGCAAGAAGTTGAACCCCTATTGAGTTGAGAAAAAGATGAAAATTAGAGAATTGAACATACATTGGCCAAATATGCGAGAAAGAATCATTCCCTTGAAAAAATTATTGGAGATAAAGGCATTGGAGTAAAAGCAAGAAGTAAATAAGGAGACAATACCTATTTGATAGCTGATTTTGAACCAAGAATAGTTAAGGATGCATTAGATAATGAGGATTTGATAAATGCTATGAAGGAAGAGACTAGTTTGCAAAGGTTATGCACAAGATGAAGGAATATATTATGGTGATACTTTTGCATCTATAGAAAGATTGGAAGGTGTAATAAGATTATTGGCCTGTGCTACCTACAAGAGGTTCAAAGTTTATCAAATGGATGTCAAATCTTCATTTCTAATAGAATACTTGAAGAGGAAGTCTATATTGAACAACCTAAAGGATTAATTGAACCTAATCAAAGTAACATGGTTTTCAAATTGAATTAGGCATTGTATGGGCTAAAACAAGCACCAAGATCATGGTATGAAAGGTTACATTCTTATTTGATTAACATTGGATTTCCTAGACCATGTGAGAATAATAATATATATTTGAAATGTAAACCTAAAAATATGGTGTTGATTTATAAAATATTTATTGATGACATTATATTTGGAGGAAATGACATGCTATGTAATACATTTGTTGATCAAATGAGTACAAAATTTGATATTTCTATAATACGTGAGATGAAAAATTTCATTGGTTTACAAGTTTATAAAAAAAGAAAAGGTATATATGTGACTCAATCTAAATATGTAAAGGAAATATTGAAGACATTTGAAAGGGATGAGTCCAAGACAATTGGTACACCCATGGTGAATGGAGTGAAACTATAAAAATAAGACACTACTAGAGAGGTAAATGAAACACAATATAGATCCATGATTGGCAAACTATAATATGTTGTACATAGTAGATTAGATATTGCATATACTATTGGAATTGTTTCAATTTTTTCCTCTAATCCTAAAGTGATGTAGAGGAAAGGGTGATGGAGTATTTACACAAGATAAGTTACTCAAATCTGGCTAACAAACCCACTTACTTCCCAAAGTGCTCAAATGGCTTTAAAAGGTTTAACTCAACCAAGGTTACTCTAAAAGCAAAAACATGATAGATTTGATGTATTTGAGGTAGATTAGGATAAATCAAAGTGGTTTCAAGGTTTATAGACCTATCTCCTACTCATAATGGAAAAAAGACTCCAAACTTGCCTAGAGGCCTAGATATCAGCAATTAGCCCTACAGTGACCTTTTTGGTCTTCAAACACAAAACTTTCCCAAAGAAAAAAAATAACTAAATCTATATTTGGAAACCCTTTTGGCCATTGAATAACGTATATCAAATTCAGGAATTGGTCTTTTGGACCAAATATTAGTACTCAGCTTGTAGCCCTACAAATACATTGAAAACTAGATGATTTAAAAAAGAAACTACCACCCAAAAGCATTTCCAAGGTCTTGAATCTTGGAAAGTATCATGAAATATCACAAAATATCTAATCCTAAGAGGAATTAGATCCAAAGCATGTAGAACCCGAAAAGCCCTAATTTGGTTGCTTCAAACCCCTGTTTTGAGGGTTTCTCCAATTTTACATTTCCAAGCCTTTCTAGGATCAATTGGTAATTGATTAACCCTTAAATACACCATAAAACACTATTCCAACCATAAAATAGTTATTCTATTTAGCCCAAACTCTAGCTGCTATACTTGTGCCATTAATTTGCTAGGAATATTCCTAGTTCTAGCCTGTGATCACACTCTTTGAATCAATTTTCTGCAAGTGACAAATTAGATTCATATAGTACATGGCTAGTATACATAATTCCATGGATTATATTCCTTTGAGTCCATGGGATGGGTGTTAGTTACAAATAAACCTCAAAACAAAGAAGGAAAACTTAGAAAATTAGTCTAATCCACTGGAAGTAACAATATAGTCATGTAAAAAGAATCTCCAACCCTCTAAAACATGTAAAAAATCCTTCCAATTTCTTAATTGAAAATGTCCAAATCTGTTCTATGATGGATCTCAAACTAAAACAAGAAGTATCAATGCAAAACAATAGAATTGCTGATCCAAAATTGATCTTTCATTTAATCTTTGTGATGTCCATACACTCTAGGCTTTCTTTCCCATACAATAGAGTCCCAAATACAAATAGGAACCAATGTTAACTTCCCCAACCTCTTCCAACTAGTTTGAGGTATTAGTTAAGTGTTTTAACAACAAAAACTCCATTTCCCTCCTAAATGGCTACTAACCATTATGATATGGATATTGGAACTTTAAAAAAATGAAAGTGAACTAAAACTCATTAAATGTACCCACTAAGGTGTTTCCAACACTTATGATACTTATTTAAAACCTTACTAACCTCCTAGCACATGCTTGACACATTGGGACACTAATGGTCCAAGATACAGTCATTTAATCCTTTCAAGGATATTATTTCATTCAAATGACATTTCATGGTATTAAACCATTATAGGAGCCAATACATCATAATTTTTCCATTTAGGACCTCTTTGACCTCCTTGGACCTCTGATTTCTATTAGGTATCTTTATCTCCTTCATAGTCTTCATGGTTTTCTTGTTGTTCCTATGCGCCCCTGCACCATACTCACCACCACCAAAGAAACTCTTGTCCGAAGAGTTGTGTGGCTTAAAGGATATTTGAATTGTAGGGGTGAAATAATCTCACAAAGTAATGTCCTTTCTCACACCTTACCAACCTTCACTCACAAATAACTTGTTAAAAGTAAAACTTGAATTTGCTAAATATCCTTGTGAAGGACAATGATAAGGTTGTAAGTTCTTCATCTCTAAACTCTTGCTTGGATGAAATCCATGATTCATCATCTTTGATCCCTTGCTATGTTCTGACTACATTAAAAGACATTTAATGGTCTCAATTTGTATAAAGGCTAGGTCCCAAAGTTTTCCATCCTTGGGACTATCATAGTAGCCTCTTGATAGTACTTGTGTACCCCTCTTCCATCTAGTATCATAATGATCATTTTTTATTATCTTGTACCAAAAAAAATAAAAAGTGGGTCTTCTTGGTTCCTCACTAAGGGATGCAACTCCTTAAGACTGTCATAGTAGCTTCTTGAAAGTAATTGTGTACCCTTCTTCCATCCAGTATCATAATGATCATTTTTTATTATCTCGTACCGAAAAAAATAAAAAGTGGGTCTTCTTGGTTCCTCACTAAGGGATGAAGCTCATACTTCTTGCCTTCATAGTGAACCAAATACTTATTTGTAAAACCATCATAAATTTCTTTTCTAGACCAATTCCAAGACCTGATTAAGATCAAGTTTCCACAACTCATATCCATAACATCACATAACACCTTATCCTTGTATTTACCAACTGAAAACTCAATCATAACTTGAGTACTAACCAAAAAATTCTACCTTTCATTCACCCAAGTAGCATAATATGGCTTAGGATGTACAAATGTTTTCAAATTCAACTTCCTAACAACCTCATAAGACACAACATTATGACTTGCAACTGAGTCTATAATGAGTCTAAATACTTTACCTTGAATCAAACAATTGGATCTAAATATTCTTGGATTATGGGATACCTAATTTCTCCCCATGAATAAGTTCTCTCCCTCTTCTGGTAATACCAAGATAGATTCTTTCTTCTCTTCCTTGCTTGTCTCTTCTTCCACCAAATTCACTCTTCTTTCTTTTCCTTTTTCTTCAATCCAATTAAGACATTTGTATGACTGATGGCCCACTTAATTAAAAGTAAAACTTCTTCTATGAACACTCCATTACCTCTTCCTCCACATCTTCCACCTCTATACCCACCTCTTGTATTAGATGAGTAGGGCTTGTCCTTGTCTTTCTAATTGCGATTTTTAAAATCAAGTATGCTTCCACCTCCCCTTCATCTCATAGAAGATTCACCTCTTGTTCTACTTTTCCTCTCTTGTCTCATCCTAATATTTTCCTCATCCTTAATGGCCAACTTATAGAATTACTCAACCGATCTAGGGGTAGCAAGTATAAGTTCATCTTGTATGTTGAACTTAAGTCCCCCCATGTACCTAGCAATCTTCTAATCCATATCTTCATCACGACTCACCCTTATGTCTAGTTTGTGAAACTCTTTAGTATACCTTTGAACATCCATGTATTTTTTCTTAATACCTTGCATCTTCTTGTACAACTCAATCCTATAGTCATTTGATTTTTTTTTGATTTCATCTTATTCATCATTGTATACCAAGATGTAATATTTGGCTTCCTATTCCTCCATCTCTCTACTTAAACACAATCCCACCATAGTAGTGCATGTCCTTTCAATTTAGAAATTTCTATTTTCATGTTTTGATTCTCTTCAATATTCCCACATTCAAAGAAATTCTCCATGGTGCTGAATCAATCTATCAATTCCTCATCATCCATCTTCCCTCCATAAGTAGGCAAATCCAGTCTTGCCCTTATATCACCAGTCTTGATGGCTTTAGAAAACATAACCATCGTAAGTTCATTAGGATCTAAATCTTCTTCCTCTTGGAGTTTCTCTTCTTATTCTTAATCATCTAAAACTTCTTCACCCTATCTAAGGCTCTTGTCTCTTTTCTCTAAGGCCAATATTCTCTCCATGATGGTTTTCATCTCTTTATCCTTTTCAACTTTTTCTTCTCTTGTTCAAGGGATGCCTTTAGCTTCTTGTTATCTTCCAATTGTTCCTTAACAATCCTTTCCAACTCCATGTTGATAGTCCTTGTAGGTAAATATCCTTCCTCACCTTTAGCCATGGTTCTTTGATCAACTTGGAAAATGAATCAACTCAAGGCTACACCTCAAAGGACATTTCTACTTCAAGGGCTTCACTAAGGATCCAACAATCAATTTCTCAAGACCATTTCCACAAGACCTTTACATTTCTCTAATACCACTTGATTTAGAGGAAATTATGATGAACCTTTTATACAAGATAAGTTACTCAAATCTGGCTAACAAACCCAATTACTTCTCAAAGTGCTCAAATGGCTTTAAAAGGCTTAACTCAACTAAGGTTACTCTAAATAAAAACCAATTATATATTTGATTTATTTGATTTATATGAGGGTAGATTAAATTTTTTCCAAGGTTTCTAGACCTATCTCCTACTCACAATGGAAAAAGACTCCAAATTGGTCTAGAGGCCTAGAAATCAACAATTAGCCCTACAGTGAACTTTGTGGTCTTCAAACACCAAACTTTTCCAAAATACAAAAATAAATAAATCCACATTTAGGCACTCTTTTTTCCATACAATAAAATATCTAAAATTTAGGTATTGGTCTTTTGGACCAAACCGTAGTACTTAGCCTGCGCCCCTGCAAATACATTGAAAACTAGGTGATTTAACAAAGAAACTACCACCCAAAAGTATTTCCAAGGTCTCAACTCTTGGAAAGTATCATGAAATCAAATAAAACCTCTAATACTAAGTGGAATTAGACCCAAAGAATTTAGAACCCCAAAAGCCCCAATTTTGTTGCTTAAAACCCTTGTTTTGAGGGTTTCTCAAATCTCACCTTTCCAAGCCTTTCTAAGATCAATTTGTGATTGATTAACCATTTAGTCCACCATAAAATACTATTCCAACCGTAATATAGTTATGTTCTTCAGCCCAAATTCCAACTGCTACACTTGTGTCATTAATTTCCAAAGAACATTCCTACTTCAAGCCCGTGATCACACTCTTTCAATCAATTTTCTATTGTTATAAATTAAATTCATATAGTACATGGTCAATATAAATATTTACATGGATTATAGGCCTTTGAGTCCATGGTGTGGGTGTTAGTTACAAATAAACCTTAAAACAAAGAAGGAAAACTTAGAAAATCAGTCTAATCCACTGGAAGTAACAATTCAGTCATGTAAAAAGACTGCCAAACCCTCTAAAACATGTAACAAAGCCTTCTAATGTCCTATTGAAAAATTCCAAATCTATTCTATGATGGATCTCAAGCCAAAATAGGAAGTATCAATGTAAAACAATAGAATTGCTGATCCAAAACTGATCTTTTATTTAATCTTTGTGTTGTCTGTACACTCTAGGATTCCTTGTTCATACAATGGAGTCCCAAATACAAATATAAACCAATATTAAATTCCTCAACTTCTTCCAACTAGTTTGAGGGATTAATTAAGTGTTTTAACAACAAAAACTCCATTTCCTTCCTAAATGGCTACTAGCCATTATGAATTGGATATTTGAAATTTTGAAGAATGAAAGTGAACTAAAACTCATTAATTGTACCCACTAAGGTGTTTTGAACACTTAGGATACTTATTTAAAACATTACTAACCTCTTAGCACCTCCTAGACACATTGGGACACTAATGGTCCAAGATACATTCATTTAATCCTTTCAAGAATATTATTTCATTCAAATGCCATTTCATGGTATTGAATCATTATAGGAGCCAATACATTATAATTGATATGATTTACACCATTTAGGATCCCTTTGACCTCCTTGGACCTCTGATTTCCATTAGGTATCTTGACCTCCTTCATAGTCTTCATGGTTTCCTTGTTGTTCCTATGTGTCCCTGCACCATGACTGCTGTGAAGAGGATATTGAAATATCTAAAAGGAGCCAACGATTATGGTTTGTGGTATAAACAAGATGATGACTTTAATATCAAACACTAAATAGATGCTGATTGGGTTGGTAATGTTGATGATAGAAAAATCACATGTGGTAGAGTTTTCTTTTTGGGAGAAAGAATGATTACATGGATAAGAATAAATAGAGTTGCATTTCACAATCAATTACTAAGTATGTTGTTGTTGCAATCAATTGTTCAAATATTGTATGGATTAAGTAATTGTTGGAAGGAAGAGATAATTGAGCCCATTACTATTTATTGTGATAATAGTAGTGCAATTAATATATCAAAAAATCTAGTGATGCATACAAAAACAAAGAACATATCATTAAAAGTATCATTATTTGAGGAAACAAGTACAAGAGAAGAAAGTAAGGATTGAATATGTGAAGTGTAAAGAAAAAATTATAAGCATATTTACTAAGCCACTACCTAACGATGCTTTTGTGTATCTAAGAGGTCATCTAGGGGTCCTGCCCCTATCTAAAATTCACTAGGGGAAATATGCATGCTCTATCAATTCATAGATGAACAAAAATATATTTTTGGAGTTGATGCAAGAGTTCACTCTTTCAAAAATTCTTAAAGTTGTGAAGAAGACTATGATAAAATCAATGTATACTATACATGCAAGGTACATGTATAACTACAAGGTTTTGTAAGTTTCACATCAGAAATTATAGTGACCTTTTGCATTTCTCTCAAAGGGGGAGAAGTGAACCAAAAAGGGAGAAGGATACCTAAAGGGGGATAAAATCAGTAAAGGAAGAAAAAAATGAAGAATAATGCTAATGAACAAAAAGAAATATCATATGCTAAGGGAAGAAATGTTGAATTAATATTGATGCTGCTAAAGATATATTTTGAGTACATCTATTACTGAGAATCATAATGAAGACAAAGAACTAGATAGTTGTATTGTTGTCAATACATACATTTGATGTTTTGTAATATAAAATTATATCTTATGTGTTACCATCAATGATGCTATGAATATATGAAAAAGAGTCATATCAATTATTATTTTGTCATTCATGTCAAGTCTTAGTTGGCTAGACATTATGCTAATTTAGTAGAGTTTCATATCATTTTATTGATGAAGAAGATTTTATTGATGAAGAGGATTTGAAGAAAGTATGTTGTAGAGAGAATTAATAAGTATGGTATTCAATGGGCACTTGAATGAGTTGGGCGATGATAATGTAATTTTGGTTTGATGGTTTTAGAATCATTCAATATTGTAATGTGATGTGTTGTAAAATCTATACCGAATGGCAACGTTAATGAAAAAAAATATTCACCAAGTGACTATAGTGTCCACCAAGTAGTTGGCTAAGAAAAGACAAAGTTTAGTATTTCCCAAATAAATCTTGTATTAAGAAAGTGCTCTATTACTTGAGTGAAATGTTATGTTCACTGAGTAACAATAAGGACAATGTTTTTAAGATGAAACTTAAGGAATTTTTTTGATGAAAATATGAAATGTTTAAGATATTCAAAGGTATGAGTCAAATTTTGTTACAAGATCAATGATTAGGAATATATAATGAAGATTTTATTATTGAGTTTGAAGAAAGATAAGGATGGATATAGAGTTCTATGAAAGTTCTATATTTGGAGTGTCTAGATTCAATGCATTTGGTATGAATTTGAGATCGATGATCATGATTAAGAAATGATAATTCAAAGAATCTAGAAGCTCAAAGATAATAAATCAAGTTTTTGGTTGCTAATGCTGATGATGATGCTAATGTTGATGTTGTTGATTGAATAATAAGAAAGACAATCAAAGTGAAACAATTTTGAAAGATGAAATAAGCTAGGTGAACTAATCAAAGAAGGAAGAAGATCAAAGTAGAGTTGGAAGAAGAAGAAGAAGTGAGTGAATAAACCAAGTAAAGAGAAAAAAGGAGAAAGATAAAAAAGAGACCAAGTAAAAAGGAGATATAAACAAGCAAGGTAGTTCTATACCTAATAGATCATTTATACCGTTACTTTCTAATCATTATAGAATTAAAATATCTTAACTAAGTGGACCTAAAAAATTTGTGAAATCCTATAAGGTAACATCAATTAGTTATGTTTATAAGTTCTTTAGAGAAGACCATGCTTTAGGTAGGATTTGTTAGAATATGTAGTCTATTGATGTAAATAAGGGGGGTGGGGTTGAATCAGTTATCCAACTATTATCACAAATATCAAACTTAAACAAACTTAACCATATGAGTGCTAGAAACTAAAATCACAACAAGATACTCATACACAATAATACCAGATATGTTAACTAGGGAAACCCTTGATCAGAGGGAAAACCCCTGTGGGGATGGTACCCATAAGATGATGTACTAATATAAATTTTCCTTGTTAGGGAATGTATTAGGATTAAAGATAGACTAAAATAACAATTACATGCAAATATAATCAATATCAAAAAATAATAGATCACACAAAAAAGAACATAAGACACCAAGATTTAACATGGTTCACCCAATCCCTGGGCTACATCCACCAAACATCAAGTCCAATATTATTATGATCTAGTGATTACCACTTGATTACAATCCATAATCCCTTTTAGCTCAATACTGCCACAAGAACCAATTTTTGCATCACAACTCTAAAACAATCCCTAACCCTAAGCCCTTTTATACAAGTATTTTTCCCATTTTAGGGTTAAAACTGGTTACAACATGTTAGCCATACATTGGCAAATATAAACAATAACCAATTGGTGAAAGGTAGCCACAAATTTTGTGCCATTGGCGAATGATGAATAGTAGCCCAAATTTTTTTTCAAGTTGATGCCTTGAGCCCCAAAGAATTTATGAAGTATGTACAATACTTTCTTGATCAATCACCACAAACTAACAATCTCCCACTTGGGGATTAATCTAACTTCACACTACAATCTCTCATTTGAAGACTGATCTTGTAGCAAGACCACTACCACATGGGGTTCCCACTAGATCAAACTACCCTGGATGTTGTTGTTATTTTATTCATGTTCAGTATAGAAGACCAATTGAAGATAAAGAGGAGTTTAGCTTCTCCCTTGTTACTACCTTTGTAAACATATCTGCTAGATTGTCATTTGTATGTATCTTGTCTAGCTTTAACTGTCCATCCTCCAAAACTGATCGAATGAAATGGTACTGCAACTGTATGTGTTTTGTGTTTGAAGGTAGAGCTGAATTGTTTGCAAGATCAATGACACTCTAACTATCTATAAACAAAAAATTATCCTTCTGAGGGTGTCCCAATTCTTCCAAGAAGAAGTAAAGCCATATCATCTCCTTAGCTACCTCAATAACAACAACATACTCTACCTCTATAGTGGATAAAGAATTAACCTTATGTAACCTAGAAACCTAGCTCATGACTACCCCACCAACACATAACCTGGAGTACTCCATCTAGTATCAATATCTCCTATCAAATCTTAGTCAACATAGCCTGGTAAGTCAGTAGTAGAGCCTGCAAAGTATAAACACTTATTGGCTATTCCTCTTATAGGTTCAAATCCTTAGACCCTCGAGTAACACTGAGGGGGAGATTGTTGGAAGTTTTTTTAGTGCTCCCCTCATAATTTGTGACAAGGGCTTAACTGTCTCCTATGTACTATAAGTTGAGTGGTTGTATTGGCCATTGACAGATCGGTCTTTTGGTGCAATGACAACCTTACTCTAACAGAATGGGCCCTGTTAGGAGTTTATGAATACATTCAATATATATGAGTCCCTATTAGGAGAATTTGAATCCATGTTAGGAGATTCCAACCCTATTAGGAGTTGTGGAAGACAACTAGACCCACTACCCAAATAACTTCAATGAAAAGACCAATCTATCCAAATGATATATGTATTATTTCTTGCAAAATAATAGAATTATATTTTACTATTCCTTCCTCTTTCTCTATCTTTTCAACTTGATTTCGGCTTCGTTTGATCTTGTAACTAGATCACAAGTCTCACATCCAATAATTACTTGGATCACTTATACACATTCAGTAAGCACTTTTCTCCTTTTCATACTTCACACTTCAATAGATTTTCCACACACTTACAAACAAGGCAAAAATCATTCCTTTATACCATATCTTCATAATAATTCCTTGAGTTAGCCTTAAGGCTTTCCCAATTAATTATAATAAGATAATTACTTAATTACAATTATAATAGCACTGTTAGCTCACAGTCTATACAAAACTTGATACATGCGATACTAGGGCTTATGCACTAGCTGACATCATTAGCTAACTATCCTCTATCATTGGCTGATTGCACATCTTCTCAGTACATCTCAAATGTAATCTATCAAACAAACATCAAGAACTACTTTCCCAATACTCCGTCTCTAAACTGTTCTTTATAAATTAGGTACATCTTTTGTACATCTTCAACTTAGACTATGTGCACTTAACCACATCACCAAGATACTGTGTTGAAAATGTTCATAACTGTGCATTACCAAACAATCAAACCATTGTTTATACCATTAAGATCTTTGTTTTTGACTCAGCTAGTCTTTATAGAAACCATGTTATTTGAATCAATGAAAAACACAGTCATGAATGCAACATGTGAATACTCTCCAATGCTTAGGATATTCCCCCAATGTAGTATCATTAGATTTCATGCTAACAATCTCTCCCTTTGGCATTGACAAAAATATAGATGAAACAACCATCTAAGTTCCAAGAATACCAAACAATGTTATGTTATTATTGCTGACCAACATGAGTTGTCCACACACTAGAAAGAATCTCAAAACAATAGGTGCATACTCCTTCTTAGACATCAATTGTTTACTTCACACTAAACAATTCACAAAACATCAGATGCATATTCCTGCTTCCTTTCATGAATCTTTCTAAATCCCTCTAAAGAGATATCTTTCCCCATTGCCTTAGGAGATACTCTCCCTCAATATCAATGTTACTACATACCAATTGCTAATATGCTACATCAAGTCTTCAACCAGCTCGAGTGTCAAAAGACACTATTCAATAAAAAATACCAAAAGTCCTTGGTGACTCAAATCATTATAGATACTCCCCTATATGGGAAGTATCAACATTCAGTACAAGCTAAGAATAGTGCTCTATACTACTAGATTGATGCACTCTTTGCATCATTTAATCATAAGTAGGTAGGGGCATAACCCCAAGCATATGTCTCAAGTACTCAAATGTATTTTTGGAAAAGGCTTCATATAGATATCTACAATATGATCTTTAGTACTCACATACTCCAATCTGATCTCCTTTTCTACTACTTTCTCTCTTAGTACATGGTGCTTAATACAAATATGCTTATTCTTAAAATGCAATAAAAGATTCTTAGACATACTCACTGTACTTGTGTTATCACAGTAAATGATAACAGGTTCTTCAAACTCAATTCTAATATCCTTCAACATCTGCTTCATCCACATAACTTGATTATAGTTATTTCCTTCTACAACATACTCTACCTCAATAGCACTCTGTGAAATACAATCTCACTTCTTGCTTAACCAAGAAACTGATCTTCCTCTAAGAAAGAAAGCTCCACAATTGGTGCTCTTTCTATCATCCATACTGCCTGCCCAATTTGCATCAATATATGTACATAGAACAAAATCACTCAATTTTTCATATGAAATTCCATACTCAGATGTACCTTTCAAATATTTGAATATTTTCTTCACTATTGCAAAATGATACTCCTTAGGATCAGCTTAAAATCTAGCTACAATCCCAACTACATTTTCTATTACTGGTATGGTGTGAGTTAGATATGTAAACCTCCAATCATGGATCTATACTTCATCTTCTCTATTGCATGTGGCTCATCTTTTTTGGATAACTTGTTAGTAGTTATCATGGTTGTACCAATAGGTTTATAACTTTCTAAACTAAACCTTTTCAATAGATCATTCAAGTACTTAGCTTTTGAAATGAAAATACCATCACTATTCTATACAATCTGCAATCTTAGGAAAAACTTCATTTCTCCTATCATGCTCATTTCAAACCTAATCTTCATCTCTTTAGAAAAATTATCACTTGCTTCATCATTACCTCCAAAAATGATGTCATCAAAAAATTACAATAATCAGGAAATAAGAAACCATTTTCAACTTGTTTCAAATACAAGTTACTATCTGCCATACCTTTAGCAAATACAAATTTTGCCAAATAACTGCCCAAACTTGCATACTAGGTTCTAGGTGCTTGCTTCAGACCATATAAAGATTTTTTAGTCTACATACCATGTCTTTGTCTTCTAATAAAGGAAAAGCTTCAGGCTAATCAATGTATACTTCTTCTTCAAGTTCCCAAATTAGAAAGGCTGATTTAACATCCATCTGATAAACCTTGAACTTCTTATTCGCTACATAAGCTAGGAACATCCTTACTACCATTCGAGCTATAGGTGCATATATCTCCTCATAGTCTATGCCTTCTTGATATGAATATCCCTTACATATAGGTCTAGCCTTGTTCCTCACAACTTCACCTTGCTCATTCATCTTATTTCTGAATACCCATTTGGTTCCTATCACATTCATTCCTTTAGGCCTAGGAACTAACTCCCATGTATCTTTCTTCAAAATTTGATCTAATTCCTCCTTCATCACTTGAATCTAATGATCATCTTTACATGCTTCATCTATTCTCTTAGGCTTAACTTGAGATATCAAACATATCTCCTTATTTACTCTATTCCTTCTCATCACATCTTTGTCTTTTCTTCCAATTATCTACTTAGGAGGGTGATTCTTTGTCAGATTCTTGTTAGATGTAGGAGTTGACATCTCAACTCTTATCTCTTCTCTAGGTTTAGATCTCTACTCTCCTCTTTTCTCAATAGTTAGAACATCATTATACAAATCATTGTTAATCTCAAAGAAAACTTCAACATTCTGTCTAATAAATCCTAAATTATCTTCTTCATTTGAATTATAATCTACCATCTTTTCCTTAGTTCCAAAATTTTCATCAATCATTTCATTTATGGATTCAAATATTGTTAAAACATCTATATGCCTTCCTTTTGAATGAATAACCAAGAAGCATACCTTCATCACTTCTTGGATCAAACTTACCAATGTTATCATCTGTCTTAAAGTAACATTTGCTCTCAAATATTCTGAAATAGTCAATTGATGGTGAGAGACCAAACCGTAGTTCATAAGGTGCCTTGTTCATACCTTTTCTAATCTATACTCTGTTCAAAGTGTATATTGTTGTAGTGACTACTTCTCTCCAAAATGTCTTAGAAACATCATTCTCAAAAAACATTGCTCTTGTTTCTTCTACTATTGACTTATTTCTTCTATCAAAAATCCCATTTTTCTTAGGTGTTCTAGGTGAAGATAGATTCCTTTTGATTCCATTCTCTTCACAAAATATGTTAAACTCTCTAGAGGTGAATTCTCCTCCTCTATTAGATCTAAAACACTTTGTCTTAACACTAGATTCATTCTCAACTCTATTCCTAAATATCTTAAACTTCTCTAAAGCTTCTAATTTCTCTTTAAGAAATGCTACCCACACTATTCTAGTGAAATTATCAACAAAAATCATAAAATACCTTTCACCATAGAATCTTCTTGTTCTAGAGGGACCACTCAGATCTGTGTGGATGATCTCCAGCTTCTCTATGGTAGTGAATTTCTTTCTATGAAATGCTACTTTTTTCTGCTTAGCCAAAATATATTCTTTACAAACAACATTAGTAGGATTTGTAATCTTAGGGAAGTCTCTAACTACAAAAGTGATACTAGCCTTCACAATATTATCAAAGTTTATGTGATAGAATCTTCTATTCCACAATCAATTGTTATCCACTTTACCTACCAAACATGTCATTTTAGTTGGACTTGACTGAAACACATTACCTCTAGATCTAGTGCCAATACCAATTATCTTACCATTTATGTCTTTGATAATGCAGGTCTTCTTAGTGAATTGCAATTGATAACCCTTTTCCACCAACTTTCCAACACTCAACAAGTTATGCTTCAATCCATCAACAAATAAACATCATCAATGTTAGTTTTACCATCAACAATAATGGATCCAATTCTTGTTAGATGACAGGCTACATTGTTACCAACTCTAACAATACCTCCATCATGAATCATAAACTTAACAAAATTATTCATATTGCTAGTCATGTGATGTGAACAACCACTATCAATTATCCAATTAGATTTTTTTTCCACTTGGGAAAAGAGCTCTTTCTTCTCTAATTTCTCTACCAAGATCATCTTCCTTGATAGCCACAAATCCCAATTCCTCATCACTTTCACTTTGATCTTTCTCATTAGATTCTTTATCTTTATTTGCATACAAAAAATTTCTATCTCTATCTCGTCTAGACTTAAACTTTCCCTTATACTTTTTCTCTCTTTTTGGATATTTAGATACATAATGATGAAATTCATCACAAGTCCAACATTTAAAGATTTTATTACCATCTTTTTCTCTTCTCACAAGAAGGTCCATCCCTTCCCCAATCTTCTTTTCTTAATCAAATCTATTGCTACTAGCAAAATCTCCACGTGTGCTTGTACTCCTTGTCAGATTAGGTCAAATATTTAGGGCACTAAAGCTATTTCAGCTCTTGCTAGATCTCTAGATTGTCTTAGATCTACTTCTAATTCTAATCTTCCAAGAAACATTTCCTTTGTGAAATCCTTAGCGTAGGGAATTACTAACTAAATCATCTAAGATGCGTGCTTGAATGGTGGTGTTAAATTTTTCAAGATCTTCCATATAACTTCACCTTCTTCCTTGGTTCCAACATGAGACAAAATTTCTACAACAATTTAATATTATGCCAATACAACTTCTTATAGATTCATCTTCCATCATTTTAACATCTTGAAATGCACATATCCAAAACTGTAATCTTATTCTCTTTGCATGTAAATCACCTTCAAAAGTAGATTCTAATACTTTTCAAATTTCATAAGATGTTTCAAGTGGCTTTACCTATTTATATTCATTTTCTAGAAGAGTTGTTAGTAGAGCTTATCTTTCTCTCATGTTACACATGAATAGATCTCTTTCTTCTTCACTCCATCCTTCAAGCTTTTCTTCTTCAACAATTTTCTTCTTGCTCTTTGTCAAGATCCAATATATTGGACCCATGCATAACAAATGAGTTTTCATCTTCTCCTTCCAACTATCATAGTTGGCCTTATCAAATCTAGGACTATCCTTTTTGAAAAGATTCACCATCGATCTCCCAAAGCTATTAAGCTTGCCCTTCAAGGACCTGATGCTCTGATACTAATTGTTAGAATATATAGTCCACTGATAAAACTAAGAGGGGGGATGGTGAATCAGTTATCCAACTATTATCACAAATATCAACCTTAAACAAACTTAACCATATGAGTAATGTAAACTAAAACCACAAGAAGATACTCATACACAATAACACCAGATATGTTTACTAGGGAAACCCTTGATTAGAGGGAAAACCTCTGTGGGGATGGTACCCACAAGATGATTTATTAATATAAATGTTCCTTGTTGGAGGATAGACCCTATTAAGAGGTTATGAATGCAGTTAGTACATATCAGTCCCTATTAGGAGACTTTGAATCCCTATTAGGAGACTTTGAATTCAATAAATTTAGTATCATCAACATTCATGCTAACAATCTCCCACTTTGGCATGGATGGCAACATAGATGAAAAGACATCTAAGTTCCAAGAATATCAAATAGTGCTCTATTGCTACTGCTAAACAATATTAGTTGTCCACATGTTGAAAAGAATCTCAAAACAATAGGTGCATGCTTCTTATTAGACATCAATTGTTTGCTTCACACTAAAAAATTCACAATACATTAGGTGCATATTCCTATTTCCTTTCACGAATCTTTTTAAATCTCTCTAAAGAGATATCTCTGCTCCATGCCTTAGGAGATTCTCTCCTTCATGCTTTAGGAGATGTATTTTTCATGCATACTCTACCCCATTGACATCAATGTAAAAGACCTCAATCTCAATGTTACAACATATTGCCAATATGCTGCACCAAGTCATCAAGTAGTGCAAGTGTCCAAAGACACTATTCAATACCAAATACCAAGAGTCCTTAGTGACTCAAATCATCACAGATAATCCCCCATACAAGAAGCATTAACATTTAGTCCAAGCTAACACTAGTGCTCTATACCACTAGACTTGTGGACTCTCTACATCATCTACTTAGAAGTAGGTAGGGGCATAATACCAAGCATACCTCTCAAGTACTCAAAAATATCTTTAGGCAAAGGCTTCATAAAGATATCTACAACTTAATCTTGAGTACTCACATACTCCAATTTGATCTCCTTTTCTATTGCTTTCTCTCTAAGCACATGATACTTGATAGATATATGTTTAGTGTTAGAATGCAATACATGATTTTGATACATACTCATTGTACTTGTATTATTATAGTAAATGATAACAAGTTTTTCAAACTCAATTTTGATGTGCTTTGACATCTACTTCATCCACATAACTTGATTAGAGTTATTTGCTATTACAAAAAACTTTTCCTCAATAGTACTCTGTGAAATAAAATCTTGCTTCTTTCTTAACTAGGAAACCAATATTTCTCCAAGAAAGAATGAACCACCACTGGTGCTATTTTTGTCATCCATATTGCCTACCTAATCTGCATTAGTATATGTACATAGGGTGAAATTACTCGATCTGTCATACCAAATTCCATAGTCAAATGTCCCTTTCAAATATTTGAATATTCTCTTCATTGCTGCAAAATGATATTCCTTAGGATCAACTTGAAATCTAGCTATAATCCCAACTACATTTTCTATATCTGATATGATGTGAGTAAGATACTGTAAACCTCCAATCATGGATCTGTACTTCTTCTGCTCTACTATAGGTGTCTTATCTTTGTTGGATAATTTGTGACTAGTTATTATAGGTTCACCAATAGGTTTACAACTTTCCAAACCAAATATTTTCAACAAGGCTTTCAATTACTTAGCTTGTGAAATGAAAATACCATCACTATTCTACACAATTTGCAATCCTAGGAAAAGCTTCATTTCTCCTATCATGATCATTTCAAACTCATTCTTCATTTATTTAGCAAAAATATCACTTGCTTCATCATTACCTTTCAAAAATTATGTTATCAAAAAATATTACAACAATTAACAAACCATTTTCAACTTCTTTCAAATACAAGTTATTATCTGTCGTACCTTTAGCAAATTTAAGCTTTGCCAAATAACTATCCAACCTTGAATATGAGGTTCTAGGTGCTTGTTTTAGACTATATTTAGATTTATTTAGCCTCCATACCATGTCTTTATCTTCTAATAAAGGAAGACCTTCCAAATTCTCAATATATACCTCTTCTTCAAGTTCTCCATTCATAAAGGCTGATTTAACATCCATCTGATAAACCCTGAATGTTCTTATTCACTGCATAAGCCAAGAACATCCTTAGTGCTTCCATTTTTTCTACAAGTGCATATGTTTCCTCATAGTGTATGTCTTCTTTTTGTGAATATCCCTTGTATGCAAGTCTATCCTTCTTTCTCATAATTTCACCTTACTCATTCATCTTGTTTTTGAATACCTATTTGGTTCCTATCACTAACTCCCATATGCAATTTTTTTACAATATAATCTAATTCTTCCTTCATCTCTTGAATCCAATGGTCACCTTTACATGCTTCATCTATGCTTTTATGCTCAACTTGAGATATCAAATATATCTTCTCATTTACTATGTTCCTTGTCATCACAACTTTCCCTTTTCTTCTAGTTATCTATTGAGGAGGGTGATTCTTTTTTAGATTCCTATTAGGGGTAGGAGTTGATAGCACAACTCTTATCTCTTCTCTAGCCTTAGATCTATGCTTTCCTCTTTGTTCAATAGTTAGCACATCATTTTGCAAATCATTGTTAGTCTCAATTATAACTTCCACATTTTCATGGTTAGCCTTTAGAGAAACAATATTTACCAAGGCTATCTCTTCTACTACTTCCTCTTTCTTATTAATTTAGACTCATTATATTTATCATCACAATCATTCAAGAATCTTTCCATACTTTCTTTAAATTCTTCATCTTCATTAGAAAGTGAATTCATTCTAGATTTTCTTACTCTCTTAGGATGTTTGGAACAAACAAAAATTTCCATATCTTCTGGCTCTCTTTCCATAAGAAGATCAGTACCTTCTTTGATCTTTATGTCTTCTTCAAATCTAAATCTATCTTGATCTAGAAACTCAATGCCGAGTTCTTTACACAAATCTAAAAACTCACCAAGAATCTCCATCTTCTGGGTGTCAAAATTTCATCCATTAGACTTAGGAATATCTTTTCTAAAATGACTTGTCACTAATCTCCCAAAGCTGTTAAGCTTATCCTTCAAGGACCTAATGCTCTAATACCAATTGTTAGAATATATAGTCCACTAATATAACTGAGAGTGGGGGGAGGGTGAATTAGTTATCCAACTATTATCACCACTATCAACTTTAAGAAAACTTAACCATATGAGTAATATAAATTAAAACCACAAAAAGACACTCATACACAATAATATTAGATATGTTAACTAGGAAAACCCTTGATTAAAGGGAAAACCCTATTAAGAATGGTACCCACAATATGATGTACTAATTTAAATATTTCTTGTTAGAGGTTGGACCATATTATTAGTCTATGAATACATTAAGTACATATGAGTCCCTGTTAGGAGACTTTGAATCCCTATTAGGATATTCCAACATTGTTAGGAGTTGTGGAAAACAACTAGACCCACTTCCCAAACAACTTCAAGGGAAAGACCAATGAACCCACTATCCAAATGATCTCTATATTATTCCTTAGAAAATAATAGAATGGTACTATTCCATTCCTTCTTCTTCCTTTGTAATATCCCCAACTAGTTATAACTTCATGAAATTCCAAATCCTTCTCAAATTCAACTTTGCAAGCAAGAGATATATTGCATATGCAAATTATGATTGCTTTCTAAATGCCAAATTTTAATAAATATACTTCCAAAGACCACACCAAACAACTAACAATGAAGATGCAATTGTTTTTGAATAACACTGATTACAAATAGGAAACTATGCATCTACATCAATAAGACATTAGGGCAACAAATTTTGATATAAATCAGATTATAATAGATTTTACAAACCCTATGAATGCCCTTAA
Organism: Cupressus sempervirens; assembly: GCA_028749045.1. Lineage (NCBI taxonomy): Eukaryota > Viridiplantae > Streptophyta > Pinopsida > Cupressales > Cupressaceae > Cupressus > Cupressus sempervirens. The sequence goes on from CM053786.1 coordinate 578,559,586, forward strand.
TGTCTACTCTCAAACAATGCAAAATGTAGTAGATAGAAAACTTGTAAATTGCTCAAAAAACTTGAATTTTCTTGTAGAAAAATCACTATAGAAAATTCCAACTTATTCCTTACTCCACAAAGCTAGCCCTACGTGACAAATTTGGAACAATGAAAAGACTGATTTGTCTTCTTCAATAGTTGCAACCCTTTGGAAGATATTTCACCACTTCAATTATGCAAATCAATGGGAGTGTTCATTCCCAATGACTAATATAACAACTACAAAAACCCTTGGCTTTACAAGCTATCTGGAAGAGTAGATGGCAACACATTCGATGCTTAAGAATGAGGTTGCCCTCCCTATTTATTCTTTTCCTTCACCCTTCTAGAGGGAAATAATATATTATTTAATTGCACTCTCTAGAAGCTTGCCCCTTCCAAGGCAATTATTAGTTGTACTTCTAGAAAATGCACTCTCTAGAAGCTTCCCCCTTTCCAATACAATAATTAGTTGTTCTTCTAGAAAATTAAATTAATTAAATATAAAATCACCTTTTAATTTTAATTTATTTAATGAATTTATAAGAAATTAATTTAATCAATTTCTCCTTATTTCTCCACTTAGCCTTCGAAGAACGTAAAGGCTAAGAACTCCACTAATATTCTAAAAAGATGGGACATTACAATCTACCCCTCTTGAAATTGCTTGTCCCCAAGCAATCTTAACTCTGGATGCTACAAAATTTCTTCATTCTCCCAAGTGGTATCCTCTATCGGTAAGTCCTTCCACTTCACCAAGTACTCCTTGATAGTACATCTCCTCAAAATCCTCTCCTAAACTCAATGATAGACTATGGTACTAAAGCCAATTTCCCCTCATCATCCAAGGGTGGAAGCACTGTAGAAGGAACAATCTAGTGTCGTAATGCCTTTTTGAGACATGACACATGAAAAATATTATGGACTCTTCTCTCTGCTAGTAAATCAAACTCATGAGCCACCTCTCCAAATCTCTTGATCACCCTAAAAGGCCCATAATAATGTGGCTTAAGTTTTTCAGCACCACTCTTCTTGAGAGTGGATTGACGGTAATGCTCCAGCATCAAATATACCATATCACCTACCTCAAAAGTCTACTTAGTCCTCTTCTGATCAGCATACTACTTCTGTTGATTCCATGTATTGGTGATATTATCCCTAAGAGCCTTCACAATGTCCTTACTCTTCTCTAGCATTAGGTACTCTACTATCTGATAGCAACAAATCCATAAAACTAGGTGCCTCATATCCATATAATGCCATGAATGGTGACATCTGAATAGACATGTGATAAGTGGAATTATAACAATATTCACATAGATATATCCACTTAACCCAAGCCTTTTGTTGGCCTGCTATGTAATTCTTGAGGTATCCCTCCACCCATTTGTTCACTATCTCTGTTTAACCATCTGTCTGGGGGTGGTAGCTAGTACTCGAAGTGAGTTCTATCTCACAAAATCTGAACAACTCCTGCCAAAAGTGACTCATAAACCTACTATCCTTGTTGTTGATAATGCTCCAGGGTAAACCATGCAACCTAAATACCTCTGTAAAGAATAAATCTACCACCTATATAGTAGTGTATGTAGTGTTTATTGGGAAGAAGTGGGCAAACTTTGTAAGCTGATGAACAACAACATATATATGGTCTCTACCCTAGGCTCTCAGTAGTCCTGTGATGAAGTCCATGGATAAACACTCCCACCTCTTGTTAGGAATTGAAAGTGGCTTAAGTAAGCAAGTTGGGTAAGAGTGCTCCTATTTATTCGACTGGCAAGTAGTTCACTCTCTAACATATTGCACCACCTCATCTTTAAGCCCTTTCCAGAAAAAATGCTCACAAATCTGCCAGTAGGTTTTGTAAAAACTAGGATGTCCTACCATAGGTGAGTCATGATAAACTCTCAACACCATCCTCTTCACCTTTGACCCTGGAACCAAATAAATGTGCTCTTTGTAAATGATGATATGATTCACAAGGGTGAAATCACTATTCCGGATCAATCCATCTATGAATCCCAATGCCCATGTATCCTTTGCATACTTTACAAGGATCAAATGTCTCCAATCCTCTTATATCAGTCATCAAGGTCAAGTGGGGTCTCCATGACAAGACATCTACTACTACATTCTGTGTCCCCTTGAAATAGGTAATATCAAAATCATATGCCTATAATTTACTTACCCATTTTTGTTGCCTATCATTAAGATCTCGCTGCCCCAGGAAATGTTTCAAGCTATTGAGGTTGATTTTTATGCTAAATTTGTTACCCACTAAATACTACCTAAATTTGGCCAAAGCATGCATTATGGCCAACATTTCGTTATCATAAATGTTGAAGCTCCTCTCAAGCCCCCTGAGCTTCCTAATCTCATAAGAAATTGGGTACTTCTCTTGTATAAGCACTGCTCCAACACCTTTGCTAGATGCATCACAATGCAACTCAAAAGGTTTGCTAAAATACGATAATTCTAGCACTGGACAAGAAGTCATCAACTCCTTGAATTTATCAAAACACTCCTATGCCTCAAGAGTCCATAAGAAATCCCCCTTTCTCATCAAGTCTATCAAGGGTGCTGTATGCCTAGAATATCCACTAAAAAACCTCATGTAGAACCCACACAACCCCAAAAATCCTCTCAACTATGTTATGTTCACTAGAGTAGGCTACTCAATAATAGCAAGAATCTTTTCAAGATCCATGTGTACTCCTTGAGTACTGATAATGTGACCTAGATATAATAAATTTGATAATCCCAAATCATTGCTCAGAATGCTCAACTTAGTGTCTAAGTGCCACACATGCTCATCCCATGTCCTACCATACACCAGGATGTCATCAAAGAAGACTAACACAAATTTCCTCAATGGTTGCTAAAAAACCCTATTCATTGTGGACTAAAAAGTAGTTGGAGCATTAGTTAGCCCAAATGACATAACTACAAACTCAAAATGGCCACAATGACATCTAAATGTCATCTTCTCTATATCATTTTCTCTGACTCAGATCTAATGATAGCCTTCTCTCAAATCAATTTTGGAGAAGAAACATGCTCCATGTAGCTCATCTAGTAACTCATCAATCAATGGGATGGGGTACCTATTTTTTATAGTCTTCTTATTCAAGACCCTATAATATATGCATATCCTAAGAGTTTCATCCTTCTTCTTCACCAAAACCACAAAAGAAGTGAAATGTGACTTACTTGGTCTAATGTGCCCCATAGCAAGTAGTTCCCTGATGGTTTTCTCAATCTCATCCTTCAATCTCTTTGGATTCATGTAGGGTGTGATCATGATGGGTTTAACACCCTCCTTTGATTCAATAATATTCTCAATACCTCTATTTGGAGGTCTACCTAGTGGTATTTCACTGAAATCCATGTAGTGCTTGATTCTCAATTCCTGTACGTCTAGGTGATATTTTGATTTTTGCTGCTCCTATGATAGCATTAAAGTGCAACAGGCTAACCACTCAACCTGATCATGTCTCAACAATCTCTCCATGTATTTGCAAGACATCATCCTAAACCCACTATTATGAATGGCCTTAAGTGTATGGGTTTTTCCTTCTGATTGAAACCTCATCTCCATATCTCTCAAATTGAAAGTGAACTCCCCTATATCATGTAACTAAGTCATGCCAAGAACTAAATATATATCACCCATGTTAACAACATAAAAATATACTTTGAAATCAAAGTTGTTGATCTTTAGGGGTAGACTTGTAATCTTCTTATCACTAATAAGGGTTTAGCCATTAGATACCCTCACTCTTAGACCCTCAAATTGCTCTAGTTGAATCCCACACCTTTCAATCAATTTAGAATCAATAAAATTGTGAGTAGCACCCGTATGAAGCAAAGTAATAACTCACTAACTAGCCAATACCCCTCTCACCCTGAATGATCCCTCTTGTTGTACACTAATTAGATAGGCCTCCTTAAGACTACCCTCAGTAGTCTCATCACCTATATCATTTGTGCCTTCATATTCTTCAATTGATTCCTCATTTTTAGATCCCTGGTCTAAATTTTTAGAATCAAAATCCTCATAATTTGCCCACATAACCCTATTTTCTTTCCCCTTTGGCCTAAAGGGACAATTGTGGTTCATGTCATAGGGTCCTTTACAATAATTTTTTTTTTCTTTCTTAAATTATTCAATATCTCTCTATCCAAAGGAGAAAATGATTTATCTTTATTTTTAGCCTTTATTTCATTCTTGTCAGTTTTCTTGAAGAATGGTTTGTCTTTGCTAGATGATGCACCCTTTGACTAAAATTTATTTACTAGGGCTACATGTTCCATAGTTCTAGCCTTCTTGATCACTTCTTGCAAATTGAATGGATCAAAAACTTTTAGCCAACCTTTCATTGGTTTGGATAATCCATTCGTGAACAAAACAACCAATCTCCTATCTGTTATATCTAGCACCATAATGGATAGCCTCTGATAGTCACCACTAACATACTCTAATCCACCTATCTGTTTCAATAGTGCCAACTCCTTGAAATAGACTTCTAGATCCTTCTTATTAAACCTATCTACCAACCTATCCATGAAGTCCTAATATGAAGTCACTTGGTTATGCTAAAGTGTAACCATCCCATGGTACCACCAATCATGTGCAACTCCCTCTAAATGTAGTGAGCAATATTTTATTTCCTCCACTTCTATCATAGGTCTTAGTACTACGAAGGTATCAAGCTAGTGAATCCAAGCTTGTACTATTATTCTGCTACCCATCCAATCTAGTCAAGGAAAGCTTCCCTGTAGCTTGCTTTAATTCATTATCCTCACCATGAGGTCTCCTATTCTATCTAACTACATGTAGTGTTCTCTTCTTTGATTCAAAAACCCCTCAAAATTCATTCTCTCCCATACTTGTGGTGTTAGTAATTCCCATTCATCATTAGCAGTCATAAGGATATTTGCAAATGTCCCATCCTCAACTTCCTCTGCTGGCTCCTGTACTAGTTCCTCTCTAACAAAAGTAGGATGTGTGGTCCTATCTACTATTCTAGAAAGAGTTCTATAAGCTCTAGGTGATCCCACTACACTCATGTTATCCCCTTGTTCTTGATTCTGTCTATCTTCTAGGTTCATGCACTCAACCATGGTGACAAGTGCCTACAAAGCCTGAGCCATTTGCTCTTTTCCTATAACCATTGCTCTAAAAAATTACCTTGTTTCCTAATCCTTATTCCTATTATCTCTTGGTGGGCTACGTTCTTTCCTATCACCTATGGTGTCTAGCTAGCTGTTAAAATCTTGCTTCCTATCAAACAAAGTTTTCTTGTGAGTGGGAAATTTTTGAGAGCCAACCCCAAGTGGCTGCATGTGATTGCTAAACCCTCAGGATGATAGGATTTAGCTTTGATACCAATGTAATAACCCCAACTGGTTATAACTTCATGAAACACCAAATCCTTCTCAAATTCAATCGTTTGAAATTTTGTCAAACTCTTTGCAAACAAGAGATATATTGCATATGTAAATTCTAATTTCTTTCTTGATGCCAAACTTTAATAAATATACTTCCAAAGAACACATTAAAAAACTAACAATGAAGATGCAATTATTTTTGAATAACACTGATTACAAATAGGAAAACATGCATCTACATCAATAAGACATTAGGGAATTTTTTTTTGATATAAAAATCTAATATAAATTAGATTACAATAGATTTTACAAACCCTACCAATGCCCTAAATATCTACTCTCAAACAATGGAAAATGTAGTAGATAAAAAACTTGGAAATTGCTCCAAAAAGATGAATTTTCATGTAGAAAATTACTGTAGAAAATTCCAACTTATTCCTTACTCCACAAAGCTAGCCCTAGGAACCAAATTTGGCACAATGAAAAGACTAATTTGTCTTCTCCAATAGTCACAACCCTTTAGAAGATATTTCACTACCTCAATTATGCAAATCAATGGGAGTGTTCATTCCTAACGATCAATATAACAACTACAGAAACCATGGGCTCCACAAGCTATTTGGAAGAGTAGATGGAAACACATTCAATGCTTGACAATGAGGATACCCTCCCTATTTATTCTTTTCCTTTACCCTTCTAGAAGGAAATAAAATATTATTTAATTTTACTCTCTAGAAGCTTCCCCCTTTCCAAGGCAATAATTAGTTGTACTTCTAGAAAATGCACTCTCTAGAAGCTCCCCCCTTTCCAATACAATAATTAGTTGTGTTTCTAGAAAATTAAATTAATTAAATATAAAGTCACCTTTTAATTTTTATTTATTTAATTAATTTATAAGAAATTAATTTAATCAATTTCTCCTGATTTCTCCACTTAGCCTTCGAAGAACGTAAAGGCTAAAACTCCACTGAGATGCTAAAAAGATGGGGACATTACATCCTTTTTCTTGTCAACTAGATCTTTGCTCCTTTTGACACTTCAACTAGATAATAAATCTCACATCCAATAATCTCTTGGATTGCTTACATGCATTTAGTAAACACTTTACTTCTTTTCACATTTCACACTTATACAACAATCACGACACTTGAATACTTCTTACAATCAAGGAACACATCTTTTCTTTATACCATATCTTCATAATAATTACTTGATTTAGCCTTGAGGATTTCCCAATGAATTATAATAAGATAATTAATTAATTACAATTATAATAGTACTACCAGCTCACACTCTATAGAAAACTTCACACATACGATACTAGGGCTTGCGCACATGTTGATATCATCAGATGATTATCCTTTGTCACTCCCTAACTGCATATATCTTCATTACATCTCAAATGTAAGATAGCCAAAAAAAATCATAAAATAATTTCCAGATACCTTGTCTTTGAACTACTCTTTGTAAATTAGGTACAACTTTTGTATGTCTTCGACTCAGACTTTGCACACTTAACTACGTCATCAAGACATTGTACTAAACATGTCCAGAACTACACATCACCATAAAATCAAACCATTCTCCATACCATCAAGATCTCTATCTACTACTCAAATAGTCTTTATAGAAACCATGCTATGTTGACATCAATGACAAACATAGTCATGAGTGTAACATGTCAATACTATCTAATGCTCAGGATATTGCCAATGTAGTATCATCAAAATTCATGCTAACAGATGTTCTCTTGGTGATTTGTACCTTTAGGTCCTCTCAAATGGTGGTGATTGAAGGGGTTTCTATTGCTTTTGTTTCTCATGAAGTTATGGATGATAAACTGAGGATGGGTGTTATGAGAAGAGGATAATGATTTTTTTTCTTTCCCATCTTCTTTTTATATTTGGCCTTTTGATGGGGATAACCCACATGAAGAGGATCAACTCATCAACAACCACTTAGAAGCCTATAAAAATAAAAATAAAATGACTAACATATGCTTCTAGTAGAATCCATGGGTATTTATTATTTTTTGGTTATGCTAAAAAGGTTCATATCAAGTACTCAAGTGTTTATTTTCCCTCTATAATGTTATTGAAGTGTTGCTGCCTCTTTGTTTGTATTTGTTCTAGATCTTGATGATAAGAATGAGGTGAAAGATATTGAGAGTTTTTTATGGGATTTTCTCTTGTGGGTATAGAGGATGAAAAATTTAATATTGATGATCATATTTAGATTCACAATCATCAACCATATAAGAAGCACATAGCTACTTCCTATAGTTGAACATAATGAACATAGTTCTTGAGTTTGTGATGTAGAGAAAAAATTAAATGTGCTAACCTAGAAAATATGGTTGCTGGCTAGGATTGCCCTAGAAGTAAAATCAAGTGAAACTATGACTTTTAGGGTGGGGGACATAGAAACTAATGGAAAAGAACACATGTATTTGGATTGCATGAGTAAAATGATGAGTAGTCTTGAAACAATGTAAAGTTCCATGCACAACCCTATGAAGAAGGGAGATAATGAACCATGAAAAAAACTTCACAAAAATACTTCAAACCCAAAAAAAAAAATGGATTTTATAAAAATCAACACTTTGGCCATAGAAACAAAAATCAAAACTAGAGGGGGTTCACCCTATAGCATAACAGTAATGTCACGAGCTTTAATTGATTGAGGTCTTGAGTTGAAAAATTTTGATATTGTTGGTTCTTCCCATTTTTCTAGTGTTCCTATTGCTAACTTTTCTTGTCAATCATTCTTCTCATCCATGGTTATTTGCTTGTGTGCTTCTTCTTTGTGACTTGGATTTGTCCTTCCCACACATCCATTTAATTGTCATTATCCATAACTTAGGAGCTACAAGGATGATTGAAATAGATCAATAAGGAGATTGAGAGTTATAATAAGATTTTTTATGGAGTGATAAGGGATCAAGAGGTATAAGGAAAATTTTTATGGAGTGATAAGGGATCAAGAGGTATAAGGAGATGCAATTAGAGTTATAAGGAGATTGGAAATTTTGACCATGTTGCTTCTAAGTTGACATGCATCATAAATGGTTTGATCTCATGGTTACTTGCAATGTAAGGTGTACTAGATATCAATATTAGAGGTGTTAATACCTTAGAATTACCATAGGGATAGGGTCCCCCAATTGTGACCCCATTGGTTCAAAGTGGTAGAAATAGGTAATACTGACAAGGGGGTGGGCTGAATTAGTATTCTACAAACTCTTTCCCACAACTAAATATTATTAATTACTTTATAACATGCATAGGAAAGTAAAATAAAAATTCTGAAAATAATAATAAACATATACAAAGAGAACTCATAACACCATAGTTTATTAACTAGGGAATCCCTGGCCAAGGGAAAACCCTAGTGGGAGTGGTACCCACAAAATGATCCACTAAAAAAAAGTATCATGTTAAGGATGATGACCCTGTTAGGAGTATATGAAGTACATATAGTGTCTTGGTCCTTTTTAGAGGACTAGTCCCTATTAAAAGCCTTAATTGTAGGAAGAGTTGGTATTACAATTATAGAATATATGCAAGATGAGCTCACTACGCAAACATGCAATTATAAAATATAGTTGCTTTATACAAAAAGAGAGAGATACAAAAAATCTTACTACTGTCTACTATACTTCATAATCTTCTGATCATTCATCATATTTCACATCATATAGTTCACATATCACTTCACATATCATATATCATACTTCCACTTAACTTCACAGATCTTGATCTTTTACTTATACCTTTCCTTTTTACAAAACTTTTCTTGTCGGCCTTCAAGCATTCATACACTTGGAATAATAAAAAATTAATTCTTTCCCTCTTATGGTTAACATATAGGATGTCATCCCTAATTATTTAAGTAATTATTTTGTAGCCAAGATAATTCCTTAACCCTTACCAATTTACTAATGTGCTTTGTTCTGCTCTATGTGCTACCTTTACTGGTGTTTAATGCACAAATCCTTCCATAAAATATATATAGACTTGCACACTTGCATAGATCATAATTAATTTTTTTTGTATTTTTCCTTAATTACACATGTGCCAATTATCATTCTATCATCTGTACACAACAAAACTATTATGCTGCTAGTGAAACTATCTGATACTTAGACGATTTTCTGCATCTAACTATGAGATACTTTTCTGTACATTGTGCCTTCTCATCTTGAGTTATATGTTTCCATAAAAGAAAACTCTAACTTATCCTACTTAGCCATATTTCTAGCAATATCCCCCTTTGGCATGGATAGAAATATATGGGAAAATTGGCTAAGTTCTAAAATATTGTACAAAAGCTTTCTTCAAAATTGGCCTTCAAAATATTTACAAAACTTCAAAATTCAATTTTTTTGGATCATTACATTTATATCCATCTTTCCTTATAACTCATAATAGTGTAAGATACTAATCCCACTTAGTATATTATTTTTATTCCCCCTTACATTATATTCTATACAAATTTTCTTACAATTTTCCTACTCTCCCCCTTTGACATCAATGACAAAGGTTTCATAACTTATATACATGTCAAATTTTTGGTGCTTTAACTCTTCATTAGGTTGTTAATCAAGAGATACAGTCTACAAATCTCACCTTCAAACTCTTTAGGTTCTTCTCTCATGGTCTTTCACTCCCTCTAATATGTTGAGGAGAGCACATAACCCATAAGATGCAATTTCTACTGCATTCAAGTCTAAGTAAATAAACTTGTCAAAGGATGTCTTCACATTTAAATACTCCTCCACTTGTTGTTCAAGTGTGATGATCTTTACTAATAGGTGTTCTCTCAGAAGTGATAACCTCTTTGTAATCCTTTCTCTACTAAGTTCTATCAAACTTATTTCATCATAAGTATTTCTAATTTGTCTTTCAATATCTTTAATTTGTTGGAAATATAGGTGATAGGCTAAGTTACTGAGAGGGGAGGGGTGAATTAGTAACCAGTAAAACTTTAATCCTTTATTAGAAATTAATCCTTCATGTGTATTCTGATCTAATTACATGTAGAAATAACTGAAAGCAATAAAATATTCATAACATTTTGACACACAATTTGGTGACCCAGAAACCTTCCAAGTAGAACGTAAAACTGAGTTGGGGATGATACCAAGCTTTAGTACTGCAGTATAAATTTGGCCTAGTAAGGCTTAAAATGATCACTTCTAATGATCTACCCTATTAGGAGCAATAAGAACTACTAGGTCCACCTTGCAAAAGGATTTACAAACAAGCAATGAAGTATGCACTCGGTAAAGAAATTTACAAAAGATAGTTAGGTCTACCTTGTGAAAGGATTTAATTGATCCATCTATGAGGATTAAATAGTAGTTGATCTTTGATCTATAAATTGGTTTGCTGAATGAGATTACTTAAGTGTAACAATCACCTTGCTATGATAGATAAATCTTTACTACTCCTAATACAATTTTAGCCTTCTATTTTGCTCTTCTTCTTTTCTCTACTTATTACATTACTTCATACTATCTCATTGGATGTGATACAATACATTACATATATACCAATCTAATTTACAAATTAATAGAGTCGGCTACACTACAAGTTTACACAAAATACACAAAGTTAGCCTAATTGTAGGAACTCGAGTTCTAAAGACTATCTTGATGAGGTTCTGATACTCAGCATCCACTATTAATGCTTGGCATCATCATGCACTTAGTTGACATAGAAGCTCAGTTCATACTAATCACTTCCATGTAGTCTTGAACTACACTGGTGATGGTGAATATTGTGAAACTTGGCATATAAATTGAGTCACTTGATTCTAACTACATAGCTCAGTAAATGCTATCACTATGAGCTCATTATAAACCGAGTCACTTGGCTAACACTACGTGGCTCAATTAACACTGGATTCACATTGCTATAACTACAAGCTCAGTAAGCACTACACAACTATTTGCACCGAGGAACTTGATAAACCTTATGAAGCTCAATTTACACTACTAACCACCATTATAATATAAACTACCCGATGCAAACTAAATACTATCCCTTGGACTTGGTTGCAACCGTAGAACTTGGTAGAGTCTGAAATGTTTGGTTAACACTATTAATTGTACTATATGCTCGGTAGATACTTACAATCTAAATAAGTTTATGTCACTAATAACCAACATGATTATAATGTCAACAATCTCCCCCTTTGGAATTAGTGACAAAACCACTTATTAGTCAAAACTAAATTCAAAATAAATGTCAAAGAATAGCTTTTATTCATCACCTTGTGTCTCCAATTCGGTAGAGTTTTTTTTTTTGGAGATTTTTTAAAATTGGTTTTTTAAGAGATGTATCATTGAGTATATATACATGAGTAATATTATAATGCTCCCCCATATGCAATATATAGTGTACTTTACATCTTTTCATATCTGATATATACATTTTCTCCTCCTTTATGTATACTTCCATTTATTATATCTTCTCCTCTTTACATAATATACATCTTCTTCCCCTTTTTGACATTAATACCAAAGATGTATTCTATCAATACTATATAGCAATGCCAAAATGTGACAAGAAATCTATATGTACCTTTACAATTAGTTCCATTTTCTTGTCCCAGTTCTCTTGCAACACCTTGCATGTATGCAATGCAATCTACACTTCTACTAATAGTTCTACCATGTGGTCTACAGTTGAGAAGTTATTGTCATGGATGAGTGTTTTGACATGTGAAATATATTTTTTCAATGCATCCATGTGTGGGAGAATCATGCTCTGAATGTCTATCAGTGTAGCTCTTATTCTATCTTCTTCTCTCAATAATTTTGTCTGCATATCAGTTAAGAATCTGATCATTGTGTAGTCCATTCAAATCTTCATTGAATTTCTAGACTACCTCTCCTAACTAATTCAAAATTGGTTGAGAAGTGTCAACCTTTGTATTTAGTGCCTCTACTAGGATATTCTTTACATCTTCAATTATTTGGAATTTCTGATTCTAAGCCTCTGCTGCTTAGCTTTCTTTTGAAGAAGTTCTCCAAAAATATGTATCTAATCAGGATTGAGATTTGAGATGTCCTATTTTAGAATAAAAATCTCTTCATCAAAATCAATTTCTTCTTCCTTCTCTTTACTTTTACCTAAAAAATTTGTACTCGGTTGAGACTTGGTCTCAATTGTCCTTGCATTTATTATTTACATGCTAGAAATGAAAACAATAGTAGAAATAGTAGGATTTGCTGAAAAATTAGATATTGAACTTATTTTTGAAATACCAATTATAAACATACATGGTGTAACCAAAAATAATGTAGAGGGAAGTTCTGGTTGCTTGGTAGATGAAGTGCTTGCCAATTCTATCAATGAACTATTGAGCTAGACAGGTGCAAAAATTGATTGAGTGCTTGTGCTTATAGTGTTTGACACAATTATTCCTACAATAGCTTTCTCAGGGCTTGAAGTTTTAAATGTTTGGCTTAGAGAATGAGGAAGTGAGGCTATGAACAATGCAACAATTTTCTCTAGGTTGGTCTCCTCAGTGTTATGTACTTTAGGTAAGTTTTTCTCAATAGCTTCTTGTCATTGTTCCTCTTCCTCATCATCTACATTGTCATAATGTGTAGCTTCATCATCAATTTCCTCATCTTTTTTATGTCAATCATTATCCTTGTCACTAACATTGACAAAAAAATCACTTGGCATATGAAGAACATAAATGTTCTTCCATGGGTTGGTGGCATTCCTTACCACATGTTCAATGTCATTCAACAATATAAGACAAATGTTGAATCATAAGGTAATTTTTTCTTCATTCTTCTCCAGAGATTCCTTTACCTCCTTGCCATTCAAACTTGGCATGATTTTCCTCAAGGTCTACTCATTAATGTCTTTTGTAGTTTTCATGGAATTCTCCCATCTTGGCTTGATCTTCTCCATTAGATCACTCAGAATTTGCTGAGCAAGCTAGTCTGGGGAATACTTCCACTTACCCATTATAGACATTAATACATCTTGTATTTTCTTTTTATCCTCTACATTCCTAGTCTCATACTTTAGTGCTTTGAAGTTTGGTATGCCTAATCCTGATTTTATATCTTTTAGCCTTTTGTGGAAGGTGGGTGGAGGCCTTTTAAAGATTACATCTCCTCCTTCTTTGTCCAGTTTCTTCCTAGATGATCTCCTTGTAAACATAGTAGTAGATGGTTTGGTAGGCTTGGTTATAATAACTTTTCCTTTCTTCTTTAATGGCTCTTCATCGTCTAATTTCTCTTCATATTTTGCTTCTTCTTCCTCCTCAATCTAATCTCCTTTTCTTTTAGTTAATAGAAAAGTGGTGCTGGTTTTTAGTTTTGCAATCCTCTTCTTCCCTTTGTTGACTACCCAAGGGAGTTTGATTTCCAATTTAATTCTAGCCTTTTCTTCATCATAGGTGCCAAAGTATGTAGCTTTAGGGTCAATAGGCTCATTAATCAATGCTTCAATAATGTCCTTGGTTTCATCCATGTTTACCTCATAACCTAGAGGTTTGACCCATACACTTCTCAGTCTAACTACCTGAATATATAATTTGTCACTATCAACCATGAAACAAAAATCATCTTTGTAATAATCAACTAGTTTCTTTAGAATCCTAAATTGGTTATTCATCTTATCCTTGAATGCATCAAAGCAATTTTCCATAATACTCACATAGTTTTCTCCCATTTCAGTTATATATTCATTAATCTGATAAAGAATAGGTACATTCTTCCTCCATACTACTATACCTTTAGATGGGAAAAAAATTTTCATATAGAAAAAATAGAAAAGTCAAAAGTGAACCAAAATTACAAGGATTGTTCTGAGAAGTTCTTATACTCTCCATGTTCTTGTTGAATTGGTTCAACATTAACTCAGTAAGGTCAAGTGATATGTTATATTTGACCACCTTGTATGCGAGATCCACTGGTTCACATGACACACTATTGAGTCTACTTAAACTATATATTTTGTGAGCAATGACATGTATCCCAAACTTCAATTCCATGTCTATGACATAGATGATCTTCATTCCCCTTCCATCCCACTGGACAAGGGTTTTCTTTTCTAGCTTGACCCAACTTAAGGTTTTGGTTGATTTTTCTTTTGCCAACTATTAGTGAACAGATTGTCTTTTCAACAATTTAATAAATTCACTCTATGCCCAAGGTATTAGAAAAAACAAAAATACTCACCACAGTTGAGAAAACTTCATATTATTTGGTTTTCTCTCTACATTTAAAGGTACAACTTCCTTATAAAATTTTCAATGAATTCAAAAGATCATCTTCACACTTTTACCAGAAAGCACATAAGGTTCTCTCACATACTCGTAGGTAGTGAGGTGAGAATTCATTCAAAGAATAAAGAGAAAATTCATCAAACTCTTCTTCCGAAAGACCTCTATTCAAAGAAATGAATAATACCACAACTCGATATTAATCACTCAAGAATCTTAATTAAAGTGAACTTACAGTAGAAACAATGATAGATATCTTGAATCAATAAATCAAAGCTCACAAAGTAATGATGATTTAAACACTTTGAACTCCAAGTTTCCAAGGAAAATCCAAGATGATATATATATATATATATATATATAATCTCCTTCATGCACACAGTCAGTCAAAAGCAAACATTATATATGCTATCAACCGATTGTTGTTTGAAGTATCTATTTATCAAAATTTCTTTCTAGCTATCTCTTCTCTAACCCTTAATTAGTTCAATGCCCTAGTATTTATAGTTTCATTACAAATCTGAAAGGCCTCCATCAAAACCCAGCCATTTTGGTTCAAATAGTTAAGATGCGAACAAAAAAGAAAATTTATAAAAACTATTGCCAAAACATGACCAAAAATAACTATGTTGTCCAAGCTTTGTCGCTGGCCTTCTCTTCCTTGGCCATGGTTTGTCGCACCAATTTCTAGCTTCTAAAGGTGTTCATGAACTCTTGCGCTACGTGGGAATGAGGATTTTTCAAACTCAATAGCCTAGCCCTACACATGTCCTTTTTCCATTTAAACTCCTTAATTTTTAGGCTCTAACATGGTATAAGGTTCTTGTTAAGACATAGCATGGACTCAATATTTGCCAACGTAGTGAAATCACTAGTAGTAGGTGATTCATTATCTCTAATCTTCTCAATAGCATCATTGAAGCTTTTAGTCAATGTTTCAGAATCCATTTTTTCATCATCAAACTGTAGAATCCTTGTAGGGTTTACTATATTCATGTCTTTGAGAAGTTCCTCACTCATCCCAACAATTTTGCTCTCAATGGCTTGCATTTCTTTGATTTCTTCTTTGTAAACCGATTATTTCCAACCCATGTTATTTTTCATGATGAATAACATGCAAGGGTCTACATTCTTCATTGGATTTTCATTCAAAAACTTAAGCACTCAAATTTTTCAACTTTAGCTACCTAGAATACAATTGCCTGGCACCGGATCTGTTTAGTTTCCCATTGTTGGATCATAGTTTGAATCTCTCCCAAGAACATTTTTCCTTTGGCATATATAGTGGTGAATTCCAAGATAAACTTGTTACCTTCCTTAATGATAGAATTCACCCAATCTCACATTGCATCAGATAGCAACTTCCCCCTTTGTATTTATTTGACCATTTGTTGCCTGTCTGCAAAATTTGAGTTGAAGGATTGGGCAGCTTGAACAACTGGTAAGGCTCCAAGATTCATCAAAGAATCAATATAAGCAACCATAGTAATCACTAAACACTTGAGTTCCTTTTTCTCCCTGCTATCTTTTTTGGACTGAGTTAACATATGATTGACATAAAATTTGAAAAAGTGATTACCTGTGCGCCTATTAATAGTTCTCAGTTTGACTGAAGTGACTTTGAAACCTTCACTGTCAATCTCTTCAGACTCTGTTTTCTACTTATACATGGCCACCTCGAGCAACATACTTGGTTACAATATCTTTTATAGGTGTTGAAACTGGCTATAGATTTCTTTTCTTACTAATTGAATTAGATAACTAGGATAGGATAGCAGGGCTCACAAAGATAGAAGAAGATTTGCAGAATTCTACAATATTAGTGAACAAATTGTCTTTTCAACAATTTAATAAATTCACTCTATGCCCAAGGTATTAGAAAACACAAAAAATTTCACCACAGTTGAGAAAACTTCATATTATTTGGTTTTCTCTCTACATTTAAAGGTATAACTTCCTTACAAAATTTTCAATGAATTCAAAGATCATCTTCGCACTTTTACTAGAAAGTGCATAAGGTTTTCTCACATACTCTTAGGTAGTGAGGTGAGAATTCATTCAAACAATAAAGAGAAAATTCATCAAACTCTTCTTCTGAAAGATCTCTATTCAAAGAAATGAATAATACCACAACTCGATATTAATCACTCAAGAATCTTAATTAAAATGAACTTACAGTAGAAACAACGACAGATATCTTGAATCAATAAATTAGAGCTCACAAAGTAACAATGATTTAAAAACTTTGAACGCAAAGTTTCCAAGAAAAATCCAAGATGATATATATATATATATATATATATATATATATCTGTATATATATATATACATATATGTATATATATATATATACATATATGTATATATATATATACATATATGTATATATATATACATATATGTTTATATATATATACATATATGTATATATATATACATATATGTATATATATATACATATATGTATATATATATACATATATGTATATATATATACATATATGTATATATATATAAACATATATGTATATATATATATACATATATGTATATATAAATACATATACATACATATATATATATATATACATATATGTATATATATATATATGTATATATATGTATATATATATACATATGTATATATATATATATATAAAATCTTCTTCATGTACACAATCATTCAAAAGTAAATATATATATATGCTATCAGTCGCTTGCTATTTAAAGTATCTATTTATCAAAATTTCTTTCTAGTTATCTCTTCTCTAACCCTTAACTACTTCAATGCCCTAACATTTATAGTTTCATTACAAATTTGAAAGGTCTCCATCAAAACCTAGCCATTTTGGTTCAAATAGTTAAGATATGAACAAAAAAAAAAAGTTATAAAAATGGTTGCCAAAACATGACCCGAAATAACTATCTTGTTCAAGATTCGTCGCCGGTCTTCTCTTCCTTACCCACAGTTTGTCGCACCAATTTCCATCTCTTGAAGGTGTTCATGAACTCTTGTATTGCATGGGAATGAGAATTTTTCAAACTTAGTAGCCTTGCCCTACATGCATCCTTTTTCCATTTAAACTCCTTGATTTTCAGGGTCTGATGTGGTATGAGGTTCTTGTTAAGACATAGCATGGATTCAATATTTGCCAGCATAGTGAAATCACTAGTAGTACATGATTCATTATCTCTGATCTTCTCAACAACATCATTGAAGCTTTTAGTCAATGTTTCAAAATCCATGTTTCCATCATCAAACTATAGAATCCCTAAAGAGTTTACTATATTCATGTCTTTGAGAAGTTCCTCATGCATCCCAAAATTTTTTCTCTCAATGGATTGCATTTCTTTAATTGCTTCTTTATAAACCAATTCTTTCCAACCCATGTTATTTTTCATGATGAATAACATGCAAGGGTCTACATTATTCATTGGATTTTCATTTAGAAACTTAAGCACTCCAAAGTTTTCAACTTTAGTTACCTAGAATATAACTGCATGGCACTGGCTTTGTTCATTTTCCCATGCTGAGATCAGAGTTTCAATCTCTCCCAAGAGCATTTCTCCTTCGGCATATATAGTAGTGAATTCTAGGATAAACTTGTTACCTTCTTTAATGATAGAATTCACCCAATCTTGCATTGCATCAGACAACAACTTCCCCCTTTTCATTTTTTTTATCAGTTGTTACCTATCTGCAGAATTCGGGTCAAAGGATTGGGGAGCTTGAACAACTAGTAAGGCTCCTAGATTCATCAAAGAATCAATATAAGCAACCATAGTCATAACTAAACCCTTGAGTTCCTTTTTCTCCCTACTATCTTTTTTGGACTGAGTTAACATATGATCAACAAAAAATTTGAAAAAGTGATTACCCGTGCTCCTAGTAATAGTTCCTAATTCGACTGAAGTGACTTTGAAACTTTCACTGTCGATCTTTCTAGACTCTATTTTCTACTTATACATGGCCACCTCAACCATTACTTTTCCAGTCACTAGGTACTTAGTGAGATGAGCATCGATTTTCAAATTTTTAGCCTTTGAACCTCGAGCAACATACTTGGTTACAATATCTTTTATAGGTGTTGAAACTAGTTGTAGATTTCTTTTCTTACTAATTGAATTAGATAACTAGGATAGGATAGCAGGGCTCACAGAGATTGCATGAGTATTCTAGTGGGAGTCATGAACCTAGGCTGATCCACTTTAGGGGCTTCGATAAACTACACACCACCATTAGCACCATCCAAGAAGTTGAGGTCATCATTTGAATCTTGTCCCTGAGTTGACATCTTTTCTTTTCAAACTTACTGCTGCTTAAGGGCCTCAAATTTAGCTTTAGACCTGTAGTCTGTATATGAATTGGCATTATTTTGTACTTACCTAGAGCCAACACATTACCTGCAATAGGAGATGAAATTTGAGTGTCAAAGGTCAATGGTTCAGGAAAAGAAACCACCCTTGGGGAGGGTTCATTGACAACTTTCATGCTCTATCACTTTAGCCAATCATTTGTATAAGTGAGTATAAATCTAGCCCTTAGATTTATATCCTCTTCTTCTTCCTAGTTCCAGTCTACTTCTAGTGATTTTGATTCAATGGACTCTTCCCAACCTGGTTCAACAATTTCTAAACAATCTTCAATTATCCTTTCTATTTGAAATTTCAATTTTAGGGAATTGATTTCTTGTAATGTCAATCTTGAATGATCTCTCCTCAATACTTCTTCTTCATCTTTACAGTCCTTCCATAAATCTTCTAATTGTGGAGTTGTTGATGAATGACCTTTGATATCAAGGACTTCAATGTAAAGCCTTTACTATCAAAATTTCTTCTGCTTTGGTAAGAACCAAAACTAAATCTAAGCAGATTACTTCCTATAACAGAGGCATTAATCATACTATTACAAACCAAAGAATAGAGTTTGATAGGGAATGTTGTCTCCCAATTCTCCTGTGGTAAGTTATCTTTAATAATAGAGAATATCTGTCTGCAAATTTCAGCTAAAACAAAGCAATCCAATGCATATCGTAGAAGTTTTATTGGTTCATCCTCGAAACCACCTATTCTCAAATAGATGAATTTGGAAAATTGTATAAAATAGTTTCTGTATTGTTGAACCAATTTCTAAGCTTCAAGAGACAATCTAGGCATGGGAGCTTTCTTCAAAGATACATGCACATTTTCTATCAATACATCATGAACCTTCCTAAAATTCTCTAGCACTTTGTCTTTTTGTAGCAAGGGGCGATATTGATAAACTATTATTTCTTCATTCCAGACTTCATGAGGGAGAGGATTAAGTCACTAACGTAGGCAATGTAGTATGTCAAGTATGAGGCCATGTAGAAACTTTCCCTAGATTCTTTGGCATGCTTTAGTTGCATTTGCGATGAATTAGCAATGATTTCAGCCCATTCCATCCATTGTTCTCCTTTCAAAATGATTTCTATATAATGATACATCCAATCCTCAATGAGGAAAACATTAGCTGAACCCTTGATTTGATGTAACAACACCACAAGGTCATGAATATGAGGCTTAAGATGATGCTTGGTACTAGAACCTCCACCATAGTTAGTTTCAATCCATTTCCTAGCTAGAATATTGCGGTATTTGCTTGGAGTTTCTTGATATTCAGCTAAGGATTGAATTGGAGAAAATGTGGCAAATGTATTTTCTGGTAGATGTAGTACAAAGGCAATGGTTTCTCTTAAAATTGATAGCACTAGTTTCCCATCGTTGTTTATGATATTTTTTCTCCTTACATCATAATGATCAATGCAAATTTGAAGCAATTTGAGCCTCAAAAGGGTAGGGGGAAAAGTTGTCTCTTGAACTAGACCACTAGTTAGAATTTCCATACACCCATTTGATTCATCAGCATGCTCAAGGAATTTTGTTTGCAATTTTTCCAATTTAACACCTTCTAAGTTGGTATCACATATGACAGGCCTTTTGCATTCCAAACTTGAAATATTGCCAAAGAAATGTAACATAGATTTCATCCTTAAACAAATAAAGCAAGGCTTTGAACTGATTTATCTTGGAAAACACACAGACTGCAGAACAAAAAGAAGGATTTCTATGTTCTCACTTGTGACCTACTAAAAAAAAGTGGTTTTTCTTTCCTTTCTCCTTAAAAACTTCTCCTTCAAATTCTTGATTTTTCACACAGTAAACAAAAAGGGAAAGCTGAACTCATTTTAAAAGGAAAGAGTACTTACGTGCAAAAGTATAGCCTCATTATGAGGCATTCGTGATAAATAACTCATGGTAAGGTTCACACTTTCGAAGGCCTTCTGACATGACTCTCTTATTTAATAACTCCCTTTGTGGTTGTATCAATAATGATTACCCTCATAATGACATCCAATCCTCTTTCGGTGAAAGAGTTTCCACTTTTGATTATAATGATGATTCTTCATATTTAGAATTAAAGCACCTTTTTAATTATTATCCTCTAACATCAAAATTAATGCCTTGTGAAATGGTGGCCCATTTCTGCAATCATGATCCAATCTCACTAAAACTTCTTTATTATAGAACGGCTTTGAACTACTTTGAACCGAGTTTCAAAGTGATTCTAAGTGATTCAAAAGAATAGCCCCGCTATTTTGGTGCACATTTCCTACAAGAAAATCATTAGTACAAAATCCTTTTATTGAACTACTTTGAACTACTTTGAACCGAAGTTCAAAGTGGTTCAAAGTGATTCAAATGAAGAAACAATGACAGGGAGTGTTGGGGAAACTTTGTATAACACTTCAAATGATAAGAAATATATGGAATGATGAAAGAAATACTTCAACAACTTGATGGGAAAAAAAATTAAGGAAACATTTTTAAATATGGTGACTCATTGGATAAATAACACCAACATAGGAAGATTAGTGATCCTATGGATCATCTTCTTGGTTATCAAGATAGATTGTTCTAAGCACAACTAACCATTGTGCACATGGCTAAGGATATATCTTATCCATTTGATTTGAAAATCCCATGGCATATATAGAATATGAGTTAAACCCTTCACTTCAAGATGTTGATGATCCAGTTTCAACACACCATTCAAAAATAATTCTTTGAAGGATTCATCCATTTGTGAAGTTCTAATATCCTGAATCACACACTTAAAATGTGAATGAATATAATTGATCAATAGTACCTTTGATGGAATTTGTGATTGAGCTTTGCTCAGATCTAGGGTTTTAGCAATGACAAGAGTTAGCTTAAAATCTAACACTTTCCATTCGATGCCTTGAACTAACATCTCTAAGCCTTTCTTGGATTTTCTACTAGTGGATGCCATATTTTCTTAGTAGGGTTTGAGAGAACACAAAAATCTTTAATAACTTGCTCAAATTGCTTGAATGCTCTAACTTTTACTCTACATAGATAGCTCTTGAAGATTCAGGGTGATAAATGAATTTGATTCTATCCTTTTATCAATTTTTGTCTTTTTATTGCAATAAATTCTTAGTACAATTGTTTACTCAAATGACACACTGTCATCCACTTAACTTGTATTGAATACTCGACAGAGTCATCTACGACTCAGTAATCGCACAAAGCGTAGTTATTGGATACAACTGTTCAGTTGTGTGTTGTTTTTGATGTCACACAAATGTCATATCAATCATTAGATAGTGTCTACTAAACTCAAAAGGTCAACAAAGCAAAGGGTAGTGTCTACCAAGCTCAAAAGGTCAGCAAGGCAATAAACAGTTCTACCAAGCCCAAAAGGTTAGTAAAGATAGTTTGCAGTGTCTACTAAGTAGATAGTCACTTACTGAGCCTTCAAGGTAATCAAAGAAATTTAGTTCTTATCGAGCTCACTCTATAATCGAAGAAAATTTGACAAAAGCAGTTCTTACTGAGCTCACTCGATAATCGAAGAAAATATGATAGAAACAGTTCTTACCAAGTTTACTCAGTCATCAAAGGTAATTTGGTAAAAGCAGTTCTTACTGAGTAAAATTAGTAGCCAAAGGATTTTAAGATATTGTAATGTTAACTGAGTCAAGAAGGTTAAATCTGGAAATTCCTGGAAGCAATATTTATCGAGCAAGGTCAGCCAGTAAAGGATGTTTATTTTTTTAAGAATAATATCTGTAGCTGATTGTTGAATGGTTTATTGGTAAATGTAACATATAAATGAGCCAACTTGACAACCTGAATGATATAAGTAAGAAGTCAAGTTTCGAATTCAAAGAAGTATGAGGTGGAAGAATGTGGAATTAATATGATATGAAGACTTATTGTTGTGGAAGTAGATTCAAAGGATGATCATAGATCATTGAGGAGCAGTAGAGCCATATTTGATCAAGGAGGATCTAATGATGCTGAACAGAGACCTATATCCAACAAATTTAGTTGCATCTTGTTCAGGTCAATTTATTTTTTCTTTCTAACCATTGTAATAGTGATTTCAAATCTCTTAACAGAGTTGGTTTAATAGCCATTTTATAAATCCTCTAACAAGGTGATAGTTCAGTTGAATTGTTCAAAAGACCTCTAGCAAGGCCACTCCTAGTAGGGTGATTAAATCCTCTAATAGAGTCACACCTAACAGTGTGTATTGTAACCTTTAATAGGGTTGGTTCCTAACAAGGCTCACTTCAGAAGAGTGAAAAATAGGTGACTAGTTACTTGGTGGTTTTTCCCATATTGGGTTTCCACGTTAAATCTACTGTCTCTTGTGTTCACTTTATTTTTAGTTACATGCATGAATGCTTGAAAAGAAAGTAATAGTTTAAATTACTGAGTTACATCAATTTTTTATCGAGTAAAAGTAGTAACTATATCATTAAGACATCTAAGGGACTTGTGGATTAATTTTTATGTGTAACTGATTCACCCCCCTCTCAGTTACACTATCTTTAATTCCAACAATTGGTATCAGTGCTTTTGGTGCTTACAGGAAAAAATTTCAAGGATCTAAGCTAAAGATCAGGATGTCTTACAAAATGAAAATTCCAAGACTTAATAGGGACAACTTCTCAGCATGGCAAGGATTGATGAGGCTTCATCTAGCTTCCATTGGTGATACAGGGATGTAGTACCTTGATGAAAAATATGAAGAACCTTCTAGTACATTATTTGTTAATGATATTGCTGAAAAGAAGACTCACAATAACATGATGATAGATATAACATCCACTCTGAGTTATGAAGAATTTGATGACATCAAGGATTGCAAAACTGCCTTTGAAATATGGAACAAGCTAAAAGAAATCTATGGAGGAGATGATAATGTGAGAAGAGCCAAAGCATAAAGTTTGAGAGGAAAATTTGACCAAATGAGGATGAAAACATTGCAAAGTATGTTAAAAGAGTTAAAGCATGTGTTAGTGCAATCAAAGCATCTGGAGGAGATATCAGTGAGGAGACAGTTATAAGTAAAGTACGTAGAACCCTACTTCCTATTTATGCAATCAGAGTATCTGCAATTCAAGAAAGGAGATGTGAGGCAAATCATAAAATAAATTTAGAGGCCATAGTTGGAAGATTGACTGCATTTGAGCTAAACAACTATGACAACTATGTTCCAGCAGCCAAGAATGTTGAATTAGCATTTGAAGCCAAGCTTTCACTCAAAGGAAAAGGGAAAAAGATGAAGGAACCACAATCAGAAAGTGATGAAGAATAAGAACAAAGTTCAGATAGTGATTTGGAAGTGGTTGAAGCTCTACTAGCAATAAAATATTCAAGAGGCAAAGGAAAATACAAAGGTAAAGTTCCTCTAATCTGTTTCTTTTGTGAAGAAATTGGACATATTGCTGTTAGGAGCCCAAATAAGCAGAACAAAGATGAAAAGAAAGGTCACAAGTACAATGGCAAGAAAGACTTCAAATCATTCAAGGATAAAGGTAAGAAAACATGTTTTATGGAAAAAGATTCCAATGATTCTGATGAAGAAGAGGATGAAATTGTCTACATTGCTGTAAAAGATGAATCTGATAATGATGAGGAAATTGCACTAATTTCTCATATGAGAACAAATGATACATGGATCATAGATAGTGGTTATTCTCATCACACGACTGGTGATAAAACTAAGTTTGAATATTTTGAAGACTATGATGGTGGTAGTGTAAGATTCGGTAACAATGAACTTTGTTGTATAAGAGGAAAATGAAGAATCTCTCTAACCAAGGAACTTGTGTGTGATAATGCATATTGGGTAGAAGGACTAAAGCACAATTTTTTGAGTGTGGCACAACTACTCAATAATGGATTCAAGGTAGAATTCTTGAATGGAAAAGCAAGATTGTTGGATGGCAAAGGAAAGCTGATTGGATCTAGCACTCAAACAAAAGGTAACTTATTTTATCTTGAACTTGGTGAATGTTCATGTTTCATTGCTCAAATTGAAGAAAGCTGGTTATGGCATAGGAGGTTGTGTCATGTAAACTTTGACAACTTAATAAAAATCAGTAAATTTAGGAAAGTAAGAGGTATTCCTGACATAAAGAAACCTGAGGTTGGTTTATGCAAAAATTGTCAAATTGGTAAAATGGGAAAGACTAATTTTAAAAGAAAGCACTATCAAACTAAAGAAGTTCTAGAAATTGTGCATACTGATTTGTGTGGACCTATTGGCATTGAAATTTATACTAGTGAAAAAATTTTCATTCTATTTGTTGATGATTATTCAAGAATGATGACCATCATGTACCTTAGAGAGAAATTAGAAGCATTTGAAAAGTTCAAATGGTATTTGGCCAAAGTAGAAAAGGAAACTGGAAAAATATTGAAATGCCTAAGGTTTGACAGAGGTAGTGAATTCATTTCACATGAGTTCAATAACTTTTTCATTGAAAGAGGAATCAAAAGACAGGTTTCAGCACCTAGAACTCCTAAATAAAATGGAATAGCAGAAAGAAGGAACAGATCTATCATGGATTCTGCAAGAATCTTAATGATTGAGAAAGGCATTACTATCAAATACTAGAAGGAAACTATCAGCACTACAGTTCATACCTTGAACCGAGTACAACTTAAAAGGGACTCATTCAAAACACCCTATGAGTTGTGGTATGGCTACAAACCCAATGTAAGTTATCTAAAGGTATTTGGAAGCAAATGTTACATTTTGAAAGAATCTAAGAAAGGTAAATTTGATGTAAAAAGTGATGAAGGAATATTTTTGGGATACTCTTGCAAAAGAAAAGCATATAGATGTTTGAGCTTATCTACTCACAAAGTTATAGAAAGTGCACATGTGAAAGTTGATGAGTTTGCAGAAAGAACAAAAGAAGAAAGCAAAAAGGAACCTGAAGACTATAGGAGATTTATTTACATTGAACCTAATACAATACCAAGTTAACCTATCAATCAGGAATCCTCAACTCCAGAGTCTTCATTAACCGAGTCACAAGAAGTTCAAACCAAGTTAGCATCTACTGAGCTGCAAGAACCCAAGTTGCAAATAGAAGCTACTGAGTTAGCATCTATCGAGTTTGAGCAACCTAAATTAGAACCAGAAGTTCAGAGACAAAAGGATAACAATGCAAGTCATTCAAAAGGAAAGGAGCCCGTGTTAGCCAAATATGTCAGAAAGCATCATGCACCAGATTAGATCATTGGTGATAAATCAGAAGGAACAATGACAAGAAGTAAGTTGAAAGGCACTTGTTTACTTGCTAATTTTGAACCTAGAAATGTCAAAGATGCACTAGACAATGAAAGTTGGATTGAAGCTATGAATGAAGAGATAAAATAGATAGAGAAAAACAAAACATGGACTCTTGTACCTAGACCCAAAGACAAGAATGTGATTGGAACAAAGTGGGTATTCAAAAACAAACTAAATGAAGATGGTAAGGTATAAAGGAACAAAGCTAGACTAGTATGCAAATGATATTCACAAGAAAAAGGTGTAGACTATGGAGAAACTTTTGCTCCTGTTGCAAGATTGGAAGGTGTCAGAACCTTGCATATGTTGCATTCAAAGGATACAAATTTTATCAGATGGATGTCAAGGCAACATTTCTCAATGGCTTATTGGAGGAAGAGGTTTACATTGAGCAGCCTGAAGATTTTTTTGATCTAGACAAGAAGGACATGGTCTGCAAGTTGCATAAAGCATTATATGGTCTGAAACAAGCCCTAGAGCATGGTATGAAAGATTTCATAACTATCTTATTTAGATTGGTTTTCAAAAAACTAATGGCAATAGCAGTTTGTACATAAAAGACCAGATAATAAGATTGTTTTGGCAAAAATATTTGTAGGTGATACTTTGTTCACAGGAAATGATGATCTTTGCAAAGAATTTTCAGAACAAATGAACAAGGAATTTGAAATGTCAATGTTTGGTGAGATAAAATTCTTTGTTGGTCTTCAAATTTAGCAGAATAAGTATGGCATTTACATCACTCAATCTAAATACATCAAGGAGATACTGAAAAAGTTTGGTATGGAAGACTACAAACCAGTTGGGACTCCTATGTGTACTAGATTAAAACTCACCAAGGATGATGAATCAAAGAAAGTGGATCAGACATTATATAGATCTATGATTGGAAAGTTGCAATATGTAGTGCACACAAGACCAGACATTGCCCTTGCAGTAGGAATTGTAGCAAGATTCTCAACAAAACCAAAAGAAAATCACATGATGGAAATCAAAAGGATCATGAGATACTTGAAAGGAACTGAAGAATATGGATTATGGTATAAACTTGGAGGAAAATTAGATTTAAAGGTGTTCACTGATGCAGATTGGGCAGAAAATATTGATGACAAGAAGAGCACAAGTGGACGAGCTTTCTTTCTTGAAAAAAGGTTGGTTTCTTGGACAAGAAAAAGGCAGAATTGTACATCTCAATCCACAACAAAAGCTAAATATGTTGCATCAATAGTGAATTGTTCAAACATTGTGTGATTTAAACAACTATTGGAAGGTATGAAGTAAGAAATCAAAGAACCAATTGTTATGTTTTGTGATAACACAAGTGAAATTAACATCACCAAAAATCCAGTGATGCATTCAAAAACCAAGCACATTTTCATAAAGTATCACTTTGTTAGAGAATTAGTGCAAGAAAAGGAAATAAGATTGGAATATGTGCATATAAAGGAACAAATTGCTGACATATTCACAAAGCCTTTACCTAAGGATGCATTCTTGTATCAAAAAGGTAAGTTAGGGGTCATTCCCCTATCTGAAGCTCACTAAAATATAGTTTAGTGATGCATCAACAGGAACAGAATTGAAGATCGATCAGTTGATGCAACAAACCAATGAAGACATTGCATATGAATCAGTACATCAGGTACAATGTTATTTAGTTGTTTTGAGTTATCTTTGGCATGTGTTGTCAAAGAGGGAGAATATAGATATTTTCATATCTTTTTGAAATTATATCTTTCTAAAATTTGCAAATAATAGGAGTTTGCGTAAGAGGGAGAGATTATATGTAAGAGGGATTTTTGTATTCTGTCATTAAAAGACTTGTTTTCAAATTTTATTCTGCTATGACATGTTCTGTTGCCATCAATGCCAAAGAGAGAGATTGTTGGATATATTTGTTCAATTGTATGTTGTCTTTGATGTCACACAAATGTCATATCATTCATAAAATAGTGTCTACTGAACTCAGAAGGTCTGTAAAGCAAAAGAAAATGTCCACCAAGCTCAGAAGGTCAGCAAGGCAATAAACAGTGTCTACTGAGCCCAAAAGGTTAGTAAAGATAGCTTGTAGTGTCTACCGAGTAGACAGTCAGTTACCAAGCCTTCAAGGTAATCAAAGACATTTAGTTCTTACCAAGCTCACTCGGTAATCGAAGAAAATATGAAAAAAGTAGTTCTTACCGAGCTCACTCAATAATCGAAGAAAATATGATAGAAATAGTTCTTACCGAGTTTACTCGATCATCAAAGGTAATTTGGTAAAAGCAGTTCTTACCGAGTAAACTCGATAGCTAAAGGATTTTAAGATATTGTAATGTTAACCAAGTCAAGAAGGTTAACTCTAGAAATTCCTGGAAGTAGTATCTATCGAGCAGGGTCGGCCAATAAAAGACATTTATTTATTTAAGAATAATATCTGTAGCTGACTGTTGAATGGTTTATTGGTAAATGTAAAATGTAAATGAGCCAACTTGACAACCTGAATGATATAAGTAAGAAGTCAAGTTGTGAATTTAAAGTAGTATGAGGTGGAAGAATGTGGAATTAATATGATATGAAGACTGATTATTGTGGAAGCAGATTCGAAGGATGATCAATGATCATTGAGGAGCAGTAGAGCCATATTTGATCAAGGAGGATCTAATGATGCTAAATAGAGACCTATATCTAGAAAATTTAGTTGCATCTTGTTCAGGTTAATTCATTTTTGCTTTCTAACCATTGTAGTAGTGATTTCAAATCTCTTAACAGAGTTGGTTTAATAGCCATTTTGTAAATCCTCTAACAAGGTGATAGTTCAGTTGAATTGTTCTAAAGACCTCTAGCAAGGCCACTCCTAGCAGGGTGATTAAATCCTCTAATAGGGTGATAGCTAACAGTGTGTATTGTAACCTTTAACAGGGTTGGCTCCTAATAAGGCTCACTTCAGAAGAGTGAAAAATAGGTGACTAGTTACTTGGTGGTTTTTCCCATATTGGGTTTCCACGTTAAATTTGGTGTCTCTTGTGTTCACTTTATTTTTGGTTACATGCATGAATGCTTGAAAAGAAAGTAATAGTTTAAATTACCGAGTTACAGCAGTTGTTTACCAAGTCAAAGTAGTAACTATATCATTAAGACATCTAATGGATTTGTGGATTAATTTTTGTGTGTAACTGATTCACCCCCCTCTCAGTTACACTATCTTTAATTCCAACATTAGTTACTCTTGACCTTGCTCGATAGGCTCTTACAACCTGACCTTACTTGATAAGGTCCTCAACCTAACTTTACTTAGTAATGACTAGCATCATTTGAATACTTGATGATCCCTTTGCATCTTGTATGCTGCTATGGATCTTTTGTTCTACTGACTAGAACTGAAGTGAGATATCTTCTTCAAAATCCTAGTTCTTATTCTCCTTTGAGAGATCAAGTGGAAATGCTAGAGTCACCCAAATCATGAGTGACATTTTCATTATTTCTCAGAATTGCATTCTAAGTAGATTTTGGAATCCATTTTTGTCTCATCTTCTTTTTGATGTTATCAACTTTTGCCTTCTTTTCATATTATATTCTTCCAATATTCATATAGATCTTGGAAAGATGACCAAATTCTATAAAAATAAAACATCTTTTGGTAGTGTCTTTTGTCTCATGTGGTGTTTTACACAATTCATTCCAATGTGCCCAAATTCTCCACAGTAATGACATCTGCACCAAGTGTTATAGTCTCAACCAAATATAACTTTTACAATCTATTCTGTTGGGTTCAATATCTTAGTTTTGCATTCAGAAGATTTGTGCCCATGATTCTTTCATTTGTGACATTTGTCTTCAAATTTAATTTTATCCTTGCATTCATTAGCTCTATGTCCATGTTGATTGCAATTGTAGCATTTTTCATTGAATTTAGCTTTCCCATTGCTCCAAAATTATTTTGATGTCTGACCTATCTTACCACTGTAACTGAAAGTAGGTCTTTGATTCTTTTGAGCTCCTTGCTTGGATGATTCACCTTCTTTTGTATATCCAATTCCTAATTTTCCTTTTTGTTTGTAATGAATTTGATCATTCAATTGATTCATATCTACTTGAGATTTAATCCTCCTTTTGTTGGTTTGGTTTTCAGTGTTTAGATCATTCTGCAAGCTTTCATTCTCTAATTTTAGATTCACATTTTCTTCATTTGTATTGGTGAGTTGATCAATGAAGTCTTCTTGCTAAAGGGATAAGTGCTAAATTTCATTTTTCTTACCTTCTATCACTTATTTTATAGATTATTTTTCTCTTCCATGACTTCACATAATATAACTGACTAAATTTCTTGCTCTCTTCTCAACTTTCTTACTTCTTCTAGAAGAATACCATTCTTGTCAAATAGTTATTTGATTGCTTCATCAACTTCATCTAAATTGCTTGAGTGGATGTCTTCAACTCTTTCTTTAGTGTAGCATTGGTCATTCATCTAGATTGCAAGATCTTTTCTTCTTTTCATGGATTGGGAGAGTTGCTCCTTTTTTTTCTTGAGTTGTCTAATAGAGAATTCCAAATCTAGCTTCTCGTTGTCAATAGCCTTATCAAGTCTGAATACCTCCATAGCCTTGATCTTTTCTCAAGCTGTCAAACTTTTCTTTGAGAACTAGAAAGCTCTAATACCAATTGTTAGAAATATATGTGATAGGATAAGTTATTGAGAGGGGAGGGATGAATTAGTAACCAATAAAACTTTAATCCTTTATTAGTAATTAATCCTTTATGTGTATTTTGAAATAATTCCATGCAGAAATAACTAAAAGCAATAAAACATTCATAACTCTTTCACACACAATTTGGTGGCCCAAAAACCTTTCAAATTGTGATGAACCTCCTTATAGCAATATCGTGAGAATGCTCGAAATAACAGAATACAAAGTGATAGCAGAACTCAGAATGAATCTACTGATCGCAGGCCACTTCGAGGGGGTAACCTCCTTTGAGCAAGTTCAATACAATAAATTCGTCCGTGCCCATCAAGGGCCTCAACCTATTCTTATATACTGAGTACGATCTAGAAAAGTAATACTACCTATGCATGTGGGATAATAAAATATACTCACGGGACGACTTACAAAGCATATGCGTCCAACAACACTACTCTAACAAAATAAACAGAAGGAACACATAGGTTCCTAACATCCCCTCTCCCTTAGAAAAAAGCTTTGTCCTCAAAGCTTAAGGTGTGGAAATTGTTGTTGAATCTGAAGAAGGGGTTCCCAGGTAGCATCCTCTGGTTGCATGCCATGCCACTGAATCAAGACCTCAGAGATGGAGCGAGAGCGAAGCTGGCGAGTGCGCTGGTCAATGATTGCCACCGGCTCCAGGATAATGGATCCTTCCGTATCCATTTCAGGGAGAGTAGTTTGTGCTCTGACAGTGGTACCCAGAACTTTCTTTAGACAAGAAACATGAAAGACTGGATGAATGCGGGAAGAAGGAGGAAGTTCCAGTTTATAAGCAACTGAACCAATCTTCTGCAGAACCTTATAAGGCCCATAAAATTTTGGGGCCAGCTTATGACGCCCTTTCAGCTTTAGGGAGGATTGTTTGTATGGCTGTAGACGAAGAAAAACCATATCCCCAACTTGAAATGAGCGCTCAGAACGGTGTTGATCTGCTTGCTGTTTCATCCGATTACGGGCCATGTGAAGATTATCCTGTAAGGTACGAAGAATCTGATCCCTGCTACGGAGAACTATGTCAACTGCCTGGACTGGTGAGCTGTTGGGAGTGTAGGGAAGGAGCACTGGAGGTGCCTGACCATAGACTGCTTCATATGGAGTCATTTTAGAGGCAGTGTGGTAAGAGGTATTGTACCACCATTCAGCTAAAGGGAGCCACTTGGCCCACTGATGTTGCTGTTCGGAAGTGAAGCAACGAAGATAAGTTTCCAAGCATTTATTGACAATTTCAGTTTGACCATCAGTTTGTGGGTGATAGCCCGAACTCATCTTCAGTTTGGTGCCAGTTTTCTGAAACAGTTCAGTCCAAAAATGACTGGTAAAAGTTGCATCACGATCAGAGACAATGGAAGAAGGGAGTCCATGAAGACGAAATATCTGGTCCATGAAGATTTGTGCAACAGAGGAGGCAGTATAGGGGTGGCTGAGGGCACAAAAATGACTATATTTTGAGAGACGATCAACCACAACCAAGATCACTGTCTTGCCACCGGATTTAGGAAGCCCTTCAATGAAATCCATAGAAATATCAGTCCAAATCCGTGTAGGGATGGGCAATGGTTCGAGCAAGCCAGGAAGGAGGGTCGTTTCACCCTTGTGGCGTTGGCAAGTATCACATTCAGCCACCATCTGTTGAATCGTCTGTTTCATCCCTTTCCAAAAGAAGTTTCTCCTTGCTCACTCATAAGTTTTGAGGAAGCCTGAGTGCCCTGCTGAAGGAGAAGCATGGAGTTCATAAAAAATAGCCTGATGTAGAGCTGGGTTCTGAGGAAGCACTAGCCGACCCTTGTATCGAAGAGAAGCACCATCCCAAGAGTAATGTGGTATAGCAGAAGGATTATTGGCTAGCTGGTGAATGATTTGAGATAAAGAAGAGTCACTGTCATAGCCCTGCTGAACAGACGCTAACCAATTGGGAATGGGCATAGAAATAGCGGAAAGGGAAGCTTGATTATCAAATGTGCGAGAAAGAGCATCTGCCACAATATTCTCCTTACCCTTCTTGTAGGTGATCTCATAATCATACCCCATGAGTTTGCTGACCCATTTCTGTTGTGTAGGAGAGGAGACCCGTTGTTCCAGGAAGTATTTCAGACTTTGGTGATCGGTGCTGATGCAAAAATGACTCCCTAAGAGGTATGGCCGCCACTTCTGTACAGCATGCAAAATAGCCATCATTTCTTTTTCATAAGTAGAGAGGGCTAGATTCTTACCAGAGAGGGCTTTGCTAGTGAACGCAATAGGATGGTCATCTTGCAGGAGAACAACACCCAATCCATTGCCGCAAGCATCACTCTCAATAGTGAAGGGTTTGGAAAAATCTGGCATTGCGAGAACAGGTGTACTGCACATAGCCTGTTTCAGTTGTTCAAATGCAGTCTCAGCAACAGGGGTCCAGGAGAAGGCATCCTTTTTTAACAAAGCTGTCAATGGTGCTGCAATTTTCCCGTAATCTTTGACAAACTTGCGGTAGTAGCCAGTCAACCCCAAAAAACCCCGAAGGCTCTTGAGAGTTTTAGGATGCGGCCAAGTTTTCATGGCATCTATTTTTGTAGGATCCACCCGCACTCCATGGTGTGCAACAATATGCCCGAGATACTCCACTTCCTCCTGGCCAAACACACATTTGGATAGTTTTGCACAGAGTTGATGATCAGAGAGAAGTTGCAAGACAAGCTCCAGATGATGGAGATGCTCAGCCCAAGTTTTGCTATGTATGAGGATATCATCAAAGAAGACCAGAATGAATTTCCGGAGGTATGGTCGAAATATGTTATTCATCACTGCCTGAAATGTTGAAGGAGCATTTGTGAGGCCAAAGGGCATGACTAAAAATTCATAGTGACCATCATGTGTGCGGAAGGCAGTTTTAGGTATATCCTCCTCATTAACCCGAATTTGATGATACCCAGAACGAAGATCTAACTTGGAGAAAAAATGAGCCCCATGAAGTTCATCAAGAAGTTCATCAACAACTGGAATGGGAAACTTGTCCTTTATAGTGAGATGATTAAGTGCTCGGAAATCAATGCAGAGTCGCCATGACCCATCTTTTTTGCGAACAAGCAGAACTGGAGAAGAAAAGGAACTGGTACTAGGGCGAATAATACCTTGCTTCAGTAAGTCACGGACAAGTATCTCGATTTCGGTCTTCTGATGAAATGGGTAGCGGTAGGGCCTGATGTTGGGCGAAACAATGCCAGGAAGGAGCTGAATACGGTGGTCCTCTGGACGAGAAGGAGG
The DNA here is from genome assembly GCA_028749045.1 of Cupressus sempervirens. Taxonomy (NCBI): domain Eukaryota; kingdom Viridiplantae; phylum Streptophyta; class Pinopsida; order Cupressales; family Cupressaceae; genus Cupressus; species Cupressus sempervirens. Next base: position 578,593,839 of record CM053786.1, read on the forward strand.
TAATCCCACAGGTTCAGCAAATACACCAGAATACTTGTCCAAAATGTGTTGGAGATCGGCAGGAGTGCTAGAGACTGCTGATGGCTGCATCTGAATGGAATGGAGTTGAGCGATGACACCATGTGAATTCTTCTTAAGAAGTTTTTCCATACGGTGTGAACTGATGATGCTGAGAGACCCTGGTTGTAAGCCTTTCAAAGTGTGTTGGTGCCCCTCGGCTGAAAACTGCATCCAAAGTTCAGCAAAATCCCAGAGAATGGGGCCAAGAGTGCGTAACCATTGGGCACCCAAAACCACATCACAACCACCTAAGGGTAAGGCAAACATGTCAGAGCGCATGTTATAATCGCCAATAGAGAGACGCACATTGCGACATTTCCCTTTACAAGGTAAAGTTCCCCCATTGGCAATCATGACTTCAAAGCTAGAGCAGGGATGGATAAAGCAATCAGCCTGTTTGGCTATTCGTGGATCAATGAAGTTATGAGTGCTACCAGAATCAATGAGTATAGTAAGAGGGATCTTCTTGAAGAAACCCTGGACCCGCATGGTTTGTGGAGTAGTGACTCCTGCCAAAGCATGGACAGATATCTCTGGTGGAGCTTCTGGTGAAGGAGGTTCAGGCTGGTGAGGCTCAACCTCATCATCCACTGTTTCCTGAGCATCTACATATTCTTCCAGTTCCGGTGGAGAATCCACATCCAAGAGATAGAGCTTTTGCTGAACACATCTATGGCCCCGAGACCATTTCTCATCACAATTATAACAAAGCCCTTTGTCTCGCCTGACTCGCATCTCTGTTTCAGACAAGTGCTTGATCGGAGTAGTTCTGGGAGCTGGTATGACTGGAGGGTTGTGAGAACCTGTATTTCTGAATGGAACAAAATTAGATCTGGAGCGTTGTAGAGCACTAATCTTGTCTTCCGCTAACTTAGCCAACCCAAGGGCTTCCATCATTGTAGTAGGTCGAAACATTTTGACTTCTGAGCGAAGTGCATCCTTCAGACCACTGACAAAACAACTACGGAAGAATTCATCAGACAAGCCCTCTGTGTGATTAGCTAATTTTTCAAACTCTGTCTGGTATTCTCTTACAGTGCCTGTTTGACGCAGTTTAGTGAGTGCTCCTGTGAAATCATCAAAGGAACTAGGGCCAAAGCGCTCCAAAATGAGGGTGCACAAGTCTCTCCATGTTGGGCCTACATTAGCCTTGATGTACCAACGGAACCATTGAAGAGCTTCATGTTCCAAATGAAAAGATGCAAGGGGGACTTTGTGGTTATCCAAAGTATTATGCAAGCTGAAATACTGCTCTGCCCTATAGATCCATCCAGTCGGATCAGAACCATCGAAGCGTGGAAAATCAAGCTTTGGTCCACGGAAATTGCCAGAAGAGGACCCAGTATCTCCTGAATGGTTTCGGCTCATGGCTGACTGCTGAAAGTTAAGACCCAGAATTTTGTCATCCAGATCTTGAAGCTTGGTTTTGAGGGATGCCATTTCTTCTTCCATGATTTTTGCTCCTGTACGCGTAACAACCATAAAGCAAGGTTTTTTTTTTTTTTTTTTTTTTTTTTTTTTTTTTTTTTTTTTTTTTTTTGGAATGGGTAGAAGATGAGAAACAAAAACTTTTTTAGTTACGACAAACTTGGATTTGGGTAAAACTCAGATAGGAAATGGGTGGTCGACGGGTGGTGGGAGACTATCTAGGGACAAGGGAAACAGAAAAATGAGGGTTTCAAGGGTAGGGAGGCGAAATGAGGCGAACAGTCCAAGAGGGATAAGGGAGCAAAATGAGGAATTGAATCTTGTGGCTCAGTTTGGTGGCGATTGGATGAGAGGTGAAAAAGATAGGGCAAACCCTAAAATTAGATAAATGAGGGATTTAGGGCTTTGATATGTAAAATTTGGGGTTGGGTCGCCAAGGAAGGAAGTATGCGAAATGATATTGCAGATGTTTTGCGGAAGTATGAGCAGAAACAGAAAGCAAACAAGGAAGCTACGACTAAAAAACAGAAAAAATTTTACTCTTTTTTTTTTTTTTTTTTTTTTTTTTTGAATAGTCGACTTAGAAAAATTCACTCACAGACAGAACAACTGAAAAGAGTTATTGCAATAACAAGAGATATTAGAAGTGAGAGGAACCTGAAGGCCACGACAGAAAAAATAAAAATTTGATGTAATTTCCACCCAGCGAGCCCAAGAGAGTGCTCTGATACCAGATGTGATGAACCTCCTTATAGCAATATCGTGAGAATGCTCAAAATAACAGAATACAAAGTGATAGCAGAACTCAGAATGAATCTACTGATCGCAGGCCACTTCGAGGGGGTAACCTCCTTTGAGCAAGCTCAATACAATAAATTCGTCCGTGCCCATCAAGGGCCTCAACCTATTCTTATATACTGAGTACGATCTAGAAAAGTAATACTACCTATGCATGTGGGATAATAAAATATACTCACGGGACGACTTACAAAGCATATGCGTCCAACAACACTACTCTAACAAAATAAACAGAAGGAACACATAGGTTCCTAACACAAATAGAAAGTAAAACTAGAGTGGGGATGATACCCACAAGCTTTAGTACTACAATATAAAGTTGTCTTGTTAAGGCTTACAATGATCACTTTTGATGATCTGCCCTGTTAGGAGCAATAACGACTACTAGGTTCACCTTACAAAAGGATTTACAAACATACAATGAAGTATGAACTTGGTAAAAAGATTTGCAAAAGACTATTAGGCCTACCTTGTGAAAGTATTTGACTAATCCACCTATTACGATGAAATAGTAGTTGATCTCTGATCTACAACTTCATTTATCGAATGTGATTCCTTGCTTATAACGATCACCTTGTTGTGATAGATAAATCTTTGTTACTCCTAATATTGATGTAGCCTTGTATTTCACTCTTATTCTTTTCTCTACTTGTTACATTACTTCATACTATCTCATTGGATGTGATACAATACATTACACATATACCAATTCAATTTACAAATCAATAGAGTTAGCTACAATCAAGTTTACGCAAAATACACAAAGTTAGCCCAACTACAGGAACTCAAGTTCTAAAGACTTGCTTAGTGAGATTCTGATACTTGGCATCCACTATCAATTCTCGACATTTCCATGCACTCAGTAGATGTAGAAGCTTAGTCCATACTGATCACTTCCAAGTAGTCTTGAACTCAATCTGCACTAATGACTCAGTGAATACTATGAAACTCAGCATATAAACTAATTCACTTGATTTTGATTGCATATCTTGGTAAATGCAATCACTAAAAGCTCAATATAAACTAAGTCACTTAGTGATATAAACTAAGTCACTTTGTTAACACTAAGTGGCTTAGTTACTATACTCACATTGTTGTAACTGTGAGCTCGGTAAACACTGCATGACTTGGTTTGCACTGAGGAACTCAGTAAACCTTATGAAGCTCAGTCTACACTATTGATCACCATTATAGTAGAAACTACTCAACAAAAACTAAATACTATCCCTTGGAATCGGTAGCAACTGTAGAACTCGGTAGAGTATGAAATTCTTGGTTAACACTATTAATTATATAATATGCTTGGTAGATACTTACAATCTAAATAACTGTATGTCACTAATAACAAACATGACTGTAATGCAAATATAACTTTGGTGCTTGGTTGGCTGAGATGATCTACCAATGCCTTAACTTCATCATGCTTTCTTCTTAGCTCATCATCAATGTCCTTAGTGAAATTGAAGGACATGACACATTTTACATATAATATCGTTCCTTCAATCTCACATCTCCTTAATTCTTTGATGCATGCTATAGTGCTTGCCCCTATTTTGCATTTCTGTTATCATTGCCAAAATCTTTTAGAATAGTTTTATGCTTGATGTTTAGTAGCATTACTTTCAGATTATCAGATATTGTTTTAGATTTAGTCGATTTATAATGAGATTACTTGGTACTTTATATTTCATGTATGCATGATGATTATTATAGTACTTTCAGTTATTGACAATGATTAGTTAGATGGATTATCATATGTGCTTTCTTATGGATACTTACCCCATACTGCATGTGCATGGTGTGCACATTTGTTTTCTTTATGTATGGTATTTCTGATGTGGTTAAGGGAGTCGTAGTCACCTACTAGTTGGGATCTACATGATGCACCACTTCCTGCCATTGCCTATTTAGCTTAGAATATTGTGTTTGTACATGCATAGATTTTATGTAGGTTGTAGGTAACGGATATCGACTTTCCTAAATTGCCAGGATGAGCGTACCCTATTAAATTATCTCAATGGTAAGAAAGGGGAGATAAATTCTTAAGTCCAAATCCTAAACCTTTAGGCCATTTGTCTTAATTGAAAATTAGGACAAGTATCTAAGTTGAGTACCCTCCAAATGCATTGAACGATGCTAATTCGTGATTATAATCATTTAGTTTGATTTTGTATGTGTTTTGCTATGATGGGTTTTGATATGTTGTTTTATGAGTCTTTAGTAAAATTTTCTATTAAGTTCGTTCAATTAAAAGATTAAATTAATGATTTAATTTAATGGGAAATTATTATGATATTTAATATTTAATTCTTTTTAATTAATTAATTAAAAAGAATTAAATATTAAATATCATAATAATTTCCCATTAAATTAAATCATTAATTTAATCTTTTAATTGAACGAACTTAATAGAAAATTTACTAAAGACTCATAAAACAACATATCAAAACCCATCATAGAAAAACACATACAAAATCAAACTAAAGGGTTATAATCACAAATTAACATTATTTGACACATTCAGAGGGTACTCAACTTAGATACTTGTCCTAATTTTCAATTAGAACAAATGGCTTAAAGGTTTAGAATTTGGACTTAAGAATTTATCTCCACTCTCTTACTATTGAGATAATGCAATAGGGTATGCTCATCCTAGCAATTTAGAGAAGTTGATACCTAGTACCTACAACCTATATAAAATTCACACATGTACAAACACAATATTCTAAGCTAAACAAGCAATGGCAGGAAGTGGTGTATTGTGTAGATCTTGACTAGCAGGTGACTACGAGTCCCTTCCTTAACCACACCAGAAACACCTTACATAAAGAAAACAAACACACACACCATACACATGCAATATGGGGTAAGTATCCATAAGAAAGCACATATGATAATCCATCTAACCAATCATCACCAATGACTAAAAGCATTGTAATAATCATCATGCATACATAAAATATAGAGTACCAAGTAACCTCATCATAAATCAACTAAATTTGAAACAATATCTAATAATCTGAAAGTAATTTTACTAAACATCAAGCATAAAACTAGCCTAAAAGAGTTTGGCAATGATAACAAAAATGTGAACTAGGGGGAGACACTACATCCACCCTCTGGACTTAGGCTTACTCCTGGAAGCCTACAAGAAGGGTAAAACTAAAGAGCTCATTGTGTGGGTCCCATTGGACCCTATCCCCCTGTGGAGGATATGATTCCACTAAAAACACTACAAAAATAATATCCGAGATAACAAGGTACTATGATAACCATAAAACATACTACTATAAAGCATAGATAAAAGACACATATTTTGCAAATAGAATATGTTTCAATGTTCAACTTTGCCTATGTTTAGGTTTAAGTATAATTTTTAGTTTGACAACTAAGTGTTGAAGTATGAAAAATATACAACTAAAAGTTTAAGTTTTGTTTCAATTCAACTAGTTCAAGTTTCAATTTGATATAGGTACATATAATAGTTTAAAGTTTGTGTTTTTGCTCAACTAGTTAATACTAGTGGCATTCCAAAATACCTAGAGCTCCCAATGTAGAAACTCAGGCTAAGATACTAGATGTAACACCCCACCAAGGGATCCAAAAGAATTAACCTAAAGTTTTACTTAAGTTTTCCAACATTTTTTTTTAACAAGAAAGATAAAACATACACATCAAACACATAGTAGTGGAAGCAATGACATACAATCAACTAAAAGCACACATAACAGGTTACATTCCTTAAGGATCCCATGATGTGGAATCACATTTAAATTTAATTAATAATAAGTCCATCAAATACCACATCCATATGAAAGAATAATTATAAAGTCCAATGTCCATTTAAATAATATATATTTTTTCTGAATGCCTCTTGGAAAATGAAATTTGGAATGCTCAATCATCCACTATACATGTCACAAGGTATGACAGGCTAAAAGAATATACATATATAGAAATATAAATACATCATCCTCTTCAGATCCATGACACAAGTACAATAAAATAAATGAAACCATTCACCATACATGATATATCCATCCATCATAAAAGATATAACATCCATCATGAAATATAACCATCCATCATAATGATACATAGAAATAATGGAAATAAACGTAGACAAGGAAGCTCTAGCCATGGTGACTACGGATAGATCTCAATGGTAAGAGTGAAGAAGCACTACCACCCAACCTTGTGGAACCTAAATGGCCCACTCCCACCACACTAAGGAGATAGTCTTGAGTTCTAAATAGGACATCAAACCAATATCAAAATACTTTCTAAGTCTAGGAAATCCTAGAAGTATTCTAACTCAAAGGTTCTAAGATAGATTGACATCTAATTCCTAGAGGCACACAAGACACGTATGAAACCTACTATGTAAGCAGGCAAGTGTCATCGTACGAATCACATCAAAGTTACCATAGTAGTCTCTTAGGACCTCAGGGTCCCTAGTGATCCCTATGCAACCACTAGTATCCTCTTGTACTGACAAAGCATACTAGGCATACTACAAAATGCAAGGTCACAACCAAACATTCTTTCTACTCCCATCCTAGTCTATACTAGCACTTGAGGTATGGGCAAGAACATACAAGACTCTAATTAGGTTCATTTTACTCTCATTTAGTGTCATGTTCACTTATTAAACAACTTATAATGGGTTACCCTAGGAGCCACTTAGGGCCTTTATCCCCATTGCAAGTCACTTCCCAACACTACAAGTAGATAACCTACCCTAGGCTCATAAAAGCACAAATAAATAATCATATTAAAATCACCTCAGCCCTATACAAGTGACTAGAAGGCATCAAAAAATAATCTGCAATAATCACATTAGTTCTCTGCAAGCAACTGGAAAGCATCCCAAGATAAATCACAATATCCATCGATTCTCAACAAGCAACTGGAAAGTCTCCCAATAATACTAATCAATGACTCAAAATGGTTAAGTCAAACATGTCACAACATGACATCATCAAGAACATAGCAAACACTTTAGTCCTATCAAAGTGACTGTAAAGCAACCCAAATATAACTAATCGAGAACTCAAAAATGGTTAAGTCAGATATCTCATAGCATAAATCTTGCCATCCCACAAGGCATTGAAAATAATAATCAACAATATAAACATACTCAACATAGAGCATACCATCACATACCATGGTTAAGTAAAAACAATCAAGATTGAGTCAGCATGATACCACACTCACAAAACTCCCAAGTCTCTGATAAACGTCCTAAAATTGGTCAACAATCTAGTTAATGCCAAACTCCAAATACAAATAGCATATAGAAACAAGATGCAAGTACATGTTATGGTTTGTTTTAAAATCACATGGTTGGGTTAAAGATAAAGGTTTTAGTTTAGGTTCCAAAGTATATTCAAGTAAATAATCTTATAGTTCACCCATACAATTAATCCATTCTTGTTTTTAAATGATTCACAAAGTTACCCCTATTTGATATAGGTCAATTTTTCCAAAATAATCAAGAAGTAATAATTTATTTAAATTATAATACTCACTGATTTTTAATGAAATAATCTATGACTTCATTCAAAAATCAGTATTAAATAAATTTAATACTTAATCGAACATCTTTCATTATTAATTAATTCTAATTAAATAGAGTTTAAGTAAATTAATTAATAATTTCTTGTCTTAAAGATCCATATTAATATTAGTTAATACTTTATTTATTAATTAATATTAATATAAATACTTATTAATTACTTAAAAATAATAATAAATATTAACAAGGTTTATTAATAAAATTTCTTAATTAATATTTAACTAAATTTAAATATAATTAAAAATATATTAATAAATAAATTAATAATAAAAATGTATTAATAAAATTAATTATTATTAAATAAAAAGAATTAAATTTGAAGATAAGAGTTATAAGTTTAAATTTAGAACGTGATAATATTTATTTAATTTAATAATAATAATATATTTAGAGTTCATTTTTAAATAAATGCTAAATATTATTATTAAAAAATAATAAATATTTTATCAAATTTAATGTTTGAAATTTTTTTAAAAAAAAGTGGAAAAAGGAATTAATTTATGAAAAGGTTTTAAGTTCGCATGATGTATGCATGGGTTGAAAATATAACAAATTAATTAAAATGTATTTTAATTACATAATGTGTGTAAGAGTTTAAAATTCAATTCATTAATTGAAAAGCAGAGTCAAGTGGAAATTAAATAAAGTAATTTAATTAACTAATGAATGTGCATGGAAAAGATAAAAGAAAAGATCAAGAAAAGATAAAAAAAAGTTAATTTAAAGTTGAGTTTGGTGAGCAGAGAGTTTTCTTGGGTAAATGCACAATTAGTGCCCCGATTTGAGGAGAAAACTCCTTATCACCAATTAAAGGTTCATTTTCAAGGGACGCAAATTTTGGAAGGGAATTTTTGGGAAAGTTTCAAAGAGAAGTTTTTTGGATAGAATCGAATTCTCTCAAAATCTTCAGGTGGTTGCATATTAGCATCAGGTTCAGGTAGTGTCTTGTGTTTTGATCATTGATTTATTACACAAATTTTTCCTTTCCTATCTTCTTCGTGCCTGTGGATTGTAAATTTGAATTCTCTGTGATGAACCCTTAAACATTTCAATATTGTAAATTATCAAATGCTTGCCAATATCTTCTGCATATGTGGAGATTAGAAAAGTTATCGGAAACCCTCGTTTTCTAGATTAAAGAATTTAGTGTTTTATTTGAGAAGGGTTTGAAATAAAAAGAAAATTTCATATTAGAAATTTGAATGGTTAAACATATTTTTCCTATTAGACTAAATTTGTAAACGTTACAAAAAAATATATTTAAAAATATTTTACCATGGGAAGGAAGGGGTTATTGTCTTTCAAATTTTAAAATGAAATGAAATTAAACGAAATAATTTTTTTTAAAAATATAGATATTTAAAAAATAAATTTTGGTGGGGAGTCAAGGCGACCACCTCCTTATGTCCCAACACCCCTCTGCACTGGCAGCTGTTGACGTAGGCTTTGCAAATGCAGGACCTACTGATGTAGGCACTGCTGTCACAGTCCTACGGTAATGGTCGGTCGTCCCTTTAAAAGGGGGCCAACAACTTTAAGCTTGCACGTATACTTTTTTTTAAGTTTGTTAAAAAAATTAATTATTATGTTATTTAATAATATTTTTAATTAATTCTTTTTTACTATTAATTAATGTATTAATATATTTTTAATTATATTTAAATTTAGTTAAATATTAATTAATGAATTTTATTAATAAACCTTGTTAATATTTATTATTATGTTTAAGTAATTAATAAGTATTAATATTAATATTAATTAATAAATAAAGTATTAACTAATATTAATATGGATCTTCAAGTCAAGAAATTATTAATTAATTTACTTAAACTCTATTTAATTAGAATTAATTAATAATGAAAGATGTTCAATTAAGTATTAAATTTATTTAATACTGATTTTTGAATAAAGTAATCAATGGAGGGCTCATAAAATTGATCCCCAAGGGGAGATAAGAATCTCATTAAAAATTAGAGACAGGACACTCCTAAATACATATCACACAAAATTCTTGCCAAGGTCTTAGCCTCTAGACTAGAAGATATCCTACCCAAGATCATTAACCCTACACAAAAGTGTTTTGTTAAGGATATTTATACATATTGGAGAACTTGATAACCTATTGGAAGACTTTGGATTGGGAAACATTTCTAGGATAGAGTGTAGGCATGCTCAAGTAATTGATTATGAAAATGTCTACAAAAGGGTGGAATGGAGTTTCACTATGATGATGTTGCAAGCCCAGGATTCCATCCAATATTATGTCAAATGGTGTCCTCTCTTATGATTGGTGTCAGGGTTTTAGAAAAGAAACTAATGGGGTTAGATCATAATTTTTAGGACTGTCTAGATCAATTATGAAAGGGTTTCCTCTTGCATCCTCTTTATTTTTTATTGTTGTTGACTCATTACACTATCTCCTTAGAGATAACCAGTCATCTCTAAAAGTTAGAGAATCTACTCTCCAAATAATTAATAAGTATCTAACATATAGTTTGTTGATAATATTTGTATTCTTTTTAAGCTAGAAGAGTGCAACACGAGTCATTTAATGATCAAATTGGACCTCTTTTCTTTGTATCGAGTAGTAAGATTTATGTCTCTACATCTATCTTATTGGGGCTAAATATTGAGTCCCCTACCTTGTGTAGTAAATATGGTATTGGATGGAGATGTCATAATTAAGTGGTTAGGTACCTAGGGATTCCATTTGTAGTAAACCCTACCATATAAATGAAGTGTGTCTTTATATCAACAAGAAAATCTTTGGAAAACTCAACAACTGGAACTCTAATTATCTCACTTTGGTTGGTAGAATTCAAGTATGTTACAAGATTCTCTCCTCATATTGGGTGTACTTCTCTTCTTGCTGCTTATTTTATTTAAATCAGTTTGGTCTTCTATATAAATCTATTAGGAACATTTTGTGGTCACATGGAAAAGGAAATATGAAGAATCGTGCTACCAGGAGTAGTTCACATTAAGAAAGGAGATTAGTAAGTTGGAATGAAAACTTTAAGAAAGTTCAAGGGATTACTCTTGCAATAAAATGGATGGCCAAAGCTTCATAAGGTAATGAATAATGGATTATGATTAGAATTAGGATTATTATGTGGTTAGGGATAGGGTTCGCATGTATTAGTTCATTACCTAACATGATCTACACTTATAGTTTGCATTAAAAAATAGATAATATTTAGGATTCAAACTACTGATCATAAATAATTTTTAATCAAATCATAATTCTATCTCTAAGCTTTCATTCTAATTGTAATGTTAACTCTCATCCTAACACCATCTATTATATATCCTATAAACAATATGACCATAATAAATATCTGAAACCTAAATATAATTCTAACTAAAACCATAATCCTAGGTAAGTTCCCTAACATTAAAGGACCATAATCATTATAATAATCTTAAGCTTAGCCATCATGAAAACTATTAACATAACAAAATTGTAAACCATAACCTTGTCATAATCTTAACTTTGTTTCATCTTGAGATGAACATATAATCCATAATGAGTTCATACAATCCCCCAGTGTCACAAAATAAGTGTACATGAAAGAAAAATTAGCTTGATGGCTCCTGTTTTAAGAAAAGAAACCTTGAACTCACCTAGATATAGTTTTTTGGAGTATTATTTTATGATTAGACTTAAAAATTAGGTATTTAATGTTTAATTTGACTTAAGTGTTTAACTTTATTTATTTAATTGATATGATTTTAATAAAGATATGTGCATTTATATAGATCTAGTTGATAAATTTTAGATTTAAATTTTATTAAAGAGTAATTTTGTCATGTTTTATGTTTTATGTTGTTTAAACATATATGTAGATTATATTTGATGGACCCACCGTCACCCCCTCCCCCTCCCATACCCCTGCCTCCACCCCCTCCATCTCCACCTCCACCTCCACCTCCACCTCTACCTCCACTCACACCTCCACCACTCACCAGAGATGAGCTCCATGAGACCATGAGGCGTAACCTCAACGACCTCATGCATGATATAGAGGCTATCCAATGTGAGAGGCAGCCCCCCTCACCTACTATGTATTGTAGATAGCATGCAAGGTGTGACTAACTCCATCCATCATTTTGACTTAGACATTGATTCATTTAGATCATGGAGGGAATGCATGCATTGCTTCTACTCTGATGCCTTATCATACAAAGAGGTTTATAACCTGCATATAGGTAGAGGGAATTTTAAACATTAATTTGTAAACCCTAAGATAGGTGAAGAAATTAATGATAAGAAGCCTCACATTTCCATTAGGTGGTGTACACATCCACATATAGCAGCACATTTTTGGGAGTAGTGGTGGATGGTATTTGACCATCCACCACATGCTAACCATGAGGTGCTCATGTACTTCCTTAGGAATTTATGGGTTGAGTTTGAGTTGGGTTTGAAACTCAATTATTTTGATATGAAAGCATTTCAGGGGGTTGGTAGAGGGATGCCTCAGGATAGGCCTGGGGCAAAGCTGAGTGATAGAATGAGAAATCACAAGCGAGCTGAGCCCCTTGTAGCTATTCCTACAACTATTGTGCCTGCTCCTCACCATCATCAAGCAATTTCATCTACTTTTACCCATTTGAGTGCCCTTTCGATAAATTTAGTACAACAGCGGACATAGGCGGTACATGCTCCTCCACTTGGACATGTTTGTACTGGCTATGGAGGCATATGCACAGGCCCCTAGAGCAATCCTGATGTAGCACATGATGGCCATTATGCTGAGGGTGCAAATTTTGATGATGATGTATACGCTGCCCATGGCGATGGTAGTGATGAGATAGATGTGTCATCATTTGTTGACCTCATGCAACAGGGAGAGCCTAGAGAGAGTCAAGAGCAATAGGTAAAATTTTAATTTTAATATAAATATAAAGTACACATAATTATTTACTTTCTACATACATGTGTAATTGTATTAACTATATTAATTTTACTTTTGAAATAACAGAGGATGGATGATATTGTTCCTCCTAGGAGGCAGTATAGTCTTTTTTCGAGACCTACAGATGTTGGTGTCCCTTATATGGTATGTACTTTGAATTACACTGTAAAAATGTACATTCAAACTTGAATTTAATAACATGTGCTCATATGTTCTTTTTATCTAATTTTGTAGGGATTGTCCGCATCTACACAGATTAATGTTAGTACAAGTCCTACTCCAGTTACCATTGAGGCATAGCCTCAAATACATGCGATATGAAATTTTGACTAAAGACAAATAATTTATATTATTTTTATGTATATACATTATTTTTAACTTATAATTTGAACAATTTTGACTCACATGTATATATGTTTTATGTGTTTTGATTTTACGAACAAGAGCCATATCATACTCATCCATACAGGCCTCAATATAGTCTATTTTCGACTCCATCTTATGATTATCATGCTAGCATACCTATAGACACATCTATGAAATTGGCTACTACTCAGGTATGATATATATATATACATATACACATGTTAAATTTATAGTGTACAAATTATGTACTTTGTAATTATTCATATATATTTAATTTTGACTAAACATTTATGTATCCATAATTTTAGGACTACGTCACCATGAGTGTTGCTAAGAGCACAAGACTTAGCCATATGGAGGTACCTACATCATCATTTGAGGTCAGTATTGTGATTTATGTACATAATGTCTAGTTCATTATGCTCTAAAATCAAATTTTAAAAATGAATGTATTGTAAATTACAGGACCTCACCACTACTGCATTTGGTAGTTTTGACAGTGCACCTCCTCCCATTACCGAGGGACACCCTTCTCATGTGGTATTTATTGTATTATGTAGTGAATATTTAATTTATTTGTAAGCTAGATTTTGAGACCCATTTCAATTAAGCATGTACATGATGAGACGTGCCTCATGTTACACAGGTTGATCCATCTACCTCACAGGGTGTCCGACATGACGAGACAACTTATAGTACACATGATGAGCCATCCAAGTCCTCTTCACGTGGAGTAAAGAGAACATTCGATCAGATAGATTAGGTCTTTTTGGCACTTGTAGATTGTGCTTTTATGATGTATATTATTTATGATGTATACACTTTGTGTTAGGAAAATTAAAACTGTATGTTAGACCTTGTATTTTTTCACTTCATAGATCATGTTATGATGTATGTTAGACCATGTACTATTTTTTTATGACTTCTTATAATTCTTGTGTATGTAGTATATATTATTATGTTTCATCATGTTTTAAGTATATTCAAACCATTTTCTTTATTTTGACATAATTTATTCATGAGCATATGACACATTTTGTAAGTATATATGCAAGATGAACAATAATTTTAACTATCTATAGAGCATTATTGGATAAATATCACATCAAATTTATGCATTGAGATTCATACAAATAAAATTGACCTACTAGATTAAAAAATATATTGATAACGTACCTAACAATGTATCATACATGATCTTAATGTATTGTTTGGTAATGTAAGACTCATTATCATCTAACAATATGTATTATATGTTGGTAAACATATGAATACCTATCATAACTTATAACAGACATAATGACCTATAAGGACACCTATGTCCCCTTGAGACACACATGTATGGATAACATACCTAACAATGCATCATAAGTGATATTAATGTGTTGTTTGGTAATGTAAGAGTCATTATTACCTAATAAGACCTATTATGTGGTAGTAAACATATTAAGACTTATTAAAATGTATAGAAATTATTATGACCTATTACGACTCCCATGTCCCCTTAAGACATGCATGTATGGATAACATACCTAACAATGTATCATAAGTGATCTTAATGTGTTGTTTGGTAATGTAAGAGTCATTATTACCTAATAAGACCTATTATGTGGTAGTAAACATATGAATACCTATCATAACCTATAATAGACATAATGACCTATTAGGACTCCTATGTCCCCTTAAGACACACATGTATGGATAATGTACCTAACAATGTATCATAAGTGATCTTAATGTGTTGTTTGGTAATGTAAGACTCATTGTCACCTAATAATACCTATTATCTAGTAGTAAACATATTAAGACTTATTAAAATGTATAGAAATTATTATGACCTATTAGGACTCCCATGTCCCCTTAAGACACACATGTATGGATAACGTACCTAACAATGTATCATAAGTGATCTTAATGTGTTGTTTGGTAATGTAAGACTCATTATCACCTAATATGACCTATTATGTGCTAGTAAATATATGAATACCTATCATAACTTATAATAGACTTAATGACGTATTAGGACTCTTATGTCCCCTTAAGACACACATGTATGGATAACGTACCTAACAATGTATCATAAGTGATCTTAATGTGTTGTTTGGTAATGTAAGATATAATCAATACAATAAATACAATGAGTAATTTTTGGACATTCGTTTTGCACAAGGTCAACTATAGGAATCCATAGTGTAATTCCTCTCTTGAAAAGCAAATCTTTTTAAGGATCCACTCCAAGGTCCAGTGTTTGTCTTGTGATGTACCAAAATCCTCTTAGTAGAAGATAAATGTGAATGTTCACGAGGAGGTCTATGTTGGTTCTAAAAAACTCTTTTACCTTGGAATCAAGTAAAATCTGTTTTTTGTTTTAAAATATCACACCAAAAAAGAACACTATTTTTGTATTTACTATTTTTTATGAATGGACCTCTATTAATGTAGCTACTATGAGGTCCTATTCTAATCGAGGGTTAGAAAAGAAAATAATGAAACTGAAAGCAAATAACGTGAAATCAAATAACTTGAAATTGATATTCCTAAATGGACATAAGCTACAGAACACAACATGCTGCGAGTTAAACCTTTGAAGAAATCAGTAGGAAACCAATGAAAATAGGAGCATCGCTTCCTAGAATCCACTGATGCAATCATTGGTGAGAATCTTTAACAAATCAAATGATGTTTCACTCTTCATCAAATTGCAAGGCCACGAAAAGTGCACTCATGTGAGACAAAAAGCTATGTAGACACAATCAGGTGATCTCTTCTCAAGCTCGTTACGTCAATGAAATTCATATATCTGTAGCAAACACCAGAACTAAAAGATCGCACAACTAGAAACAATGTGATAAACTTTTGGCTCAATCATGATCTCATGAATAAAATCCACAAAACAATGACACATTCAGGAAAGAATAACTACACTCCAAATGCTAGCACCAAAAGCATAACTTTATTGCATAATAATGGTGGCCTTTGTTACATTTTACAATGGGGTATTTGTAAGAAATTGTCTCCTCAATTTGTGTTGAGAGTGAGAGATATCTTGATGCAATAAAATGCTTTTAAAATATTAAAACAAACTAAATATATACAAAATGGTAATCTAACTGGTGCCTAGAGGGACTCCATCCATATTCTATTCATTAATTAGATGCATGAGCCCTTCACATGTCAAAAACAATTAAAGCATGAGAGAGAAAGTAGGAGGAAGCCATCAGTCGAAGTAGAAGTGCATGGAGACACCAAAAATAGAAGTTGGCCCTTAACTTGCCATCAAAATGTGTTTCCAATGCATGGAAAGTGCTATTTTTGAAACTGACAGTCAATTGTCAGTGCACCTCTGAATTGTAGACTTGCAGATCTATGGAGCTACGGACCTATGGAGCTATGGACCTCGATTGGGTCAAAATCTCAAAATTTTACTAAGTGTCAAAATTGAAATTTTGGCATCTAGGTTTTGCTCATCTTTATCCTAAAGATATGTTTGGATGTTTGCCCTTGAATTTCTCTATAATCTCAGTAATCTTAGCAGCATCAAGAAGATCCAAAGCCTCATACTTATCTTTGACCTTCTGTCTATAGTTTTCCACCTCAAGTCAAGTTTTTGCAAAATCTCTGAGTTTGGTATCCAACTCTAACAATGCTTCTTCTGTCCTAAAGGCTTGTCTGATGTCTTCATCACTGGATGCTTCCTCTAAAGTCTTTCTGAAATTCTCCTCAACTACCTCAACTAGTAAAAGATTCTCTCATTCTTCATCTTCAAAAATATCCAA
The DNA here is from genome assembly GCA_028749045.1 of Cupressus sempervirens. NCBI lineage: Eukaryota > Viridiplantae > Streptophyta > Pinopsida > Cupressales > Cupressaceae > Cupressus > Cupressus sempervirens. The sequence continues at coordinate 578,610,764 of CM053786.1, forward strand.
GCATGCATCATTATACAACTTTTCTGCTTCCAAAATTCACTCTTGAGCTTTGTCCTTGAGCCTATGTATTTCATCATGCAATGTCTCCATCACTTTATTTCCCTCTACAATCTTTTCTATCCAATCATCTATCATGTCTAACTCTTCCTTGGTGTATACATCAATCAGAATGCAGTACCTTTGTCCTTTTATGGCCTGTAGAGTTTGTAAATCCTTGCTCCAAACCTATACCTCATCCATAATATTGAAGTCCTGCCTCAAAATTGCCATGATCTTATCAAAATTCTCTTGTGTAGCATGTAATAACTTCAGACTTCCTGTAATTATAGTGACACCCCTATCCTCAAGGTTGTCTCGCCAATCCTGACAAGCTCTCAAAAATGGACTGAGTCATATGCCTTCTCCTTCTTTAAGAATGGTAGTCAAAGTCTCCTCAGGGCGTTCAGAATCAAGAGGACCAATAACTTCAGCTAAATATCCTTTCAAGATCTCAACTTGCCTTCGAAGTGTTCTGATTTCAATCTCATCCTATTCCATATGGTTAAGAACCTCCTTGACTCCCATAGTCATCATTTGTCGGGAAGTATCCTGTGTAGGCTTTCCTAACATAATATCCTTCACTTCATAGTCCTGAAGGCTGATAGTTTCTTCATCTGTACCTTTCAGAGGGTGAGCCACCTATGCAAATAAGTCCTGGTTTCGAGTAGTGGTAATGAATGCAAATGGTGCTGCAACATGTAATGGAGATTCAAGCTTGTTCAAAATCTCTGCAATATCACAAATATTATCCTCTGAAGCAAGGAATTGATGCTTAGCACTTCTCATTATTTCCTTTTGGAACAATCTCAGGAGATGTCTTTCTATAGCCTTGACTCTAGATGATGAAGGGATGTGTTCAACTTTCTTGGAGTCTCCTGTTGTGAGGGTTCTTCTTCTGTAGTCTCAGTTTCTGTAGATCCCATAGTTTGATCCTCAACTTCTTGGGAAGGCTGTTGTATACATTCTATTACCTGTGCCTCTTTTGATGGCTCACTAGTAATGCTTGGTTCTAGTTCTCCTTGTAATGATGATTCCTTCTGAACATGTTCCTCTGAACTCATAGGTGGAGGTGTCCTGAAATCTTATCTACCATCATAACTTGAGGTGAAGATCAGGGAGTTGGATGAGAATCTTGCATCTCGGGTGGCATCTGCATCTAATCTAGCTGTTGAATTTCACCTGTAGAAGTATCTCTAATCTTATCTCTAGCCAATTTTGTACCCATTGGTATGAAATCAAAATCTGGGATGGAGAGAACATCATCACCTAGCTCCCTTTTCTAATTCACCCATCATTGTACTTCATCTTTCGAAGAAAAGAGTTCTACCATTTTAGCTTGGATGGGTGGTGGGGTATTTGTGACATTCTTCTTTCTTTCCAATTCGGTGGCTTTGGCCAGTCAGGTTCTCCCTTGTAGAGGCACTTGCTCTTCCTCCCGATCTGACTCTATTTCATCCTCATCTAATTCTTCCTCGAGAATGGTTTTAGGAATAGATGGATTAGGCACTAATCTTTTACGAACTCTTTACCTCTTGTTCATTCTAACCTTGACCCTCTTTTGCTTCTATGGAACCATAATAGAAGTGGGCTCTTCATGCATTGGATGAATGGATGTCTCTGGAATCTCTCCTTCTTCTTGTTGGCTTAACAAAATAGGAGGTAATGGAAAATCAACCTAGATATGAGAAATTCTAGAGTCTTGGGGGTCCTGGGGAGTATATTCATGTTGCTGCAAAGGGGCCTGTTCTTTGACGTGCTCTATCTGGATCCTCTGAGGAGAGGCTCTCTTCCTCTTTTCCTTCTTCTTCTCTGATGGATGGTAGTATCCCACTAGATGATCAAGCTGGTAGATTGTTTTTGGCTTGATAGGAGACTGGAGTGCAAAGATAGGAACCGTAACTTTCCTCCCCTTTACCTTTTCTGGGCGAGCATGTATATGGAATATCACTATATCCAAAATTGGATCAAGTGAAAAGGGTTTCTTAATCCAACTCTTTTTCATTCTGATGACATGTCTTGCTCGATGATTAATATCATGTCCTTCCTCTCTATCAATTTCTACATTCAGAATGGGCCTCTCACCAACTTTATCTGTATTGAATAAAGGATCCAGTAGCTCCTGCAAATCCTGTAGCCTTATTTCATCCGAGATGGTCAAATGGAGAGCCTTCTCTACTAAATACAAAGTCATTCTACAATAGTCCCTAATCTGAACATCATAGTCATTTGTAGCATTCATCCATTGATCTTCAATGGCGTCCTCGTGGTAGAACTCTTTTCCTGCCAAATTTTCCACTTTACTAACATTGTCAAAGAATGGCTGGGGAGAGTTATATTCTTCGAGAGGATAATTCTCCCATTCCCACTCGAAAGTTAGGATATCCTGCTTACTCTTTACCTGGTATGCTCCTATTACAAATGGCCAATCCCAACAAGGCCTTCATTGTTTCTTGATCCTCTCATAAGCTAACTCAATCTGCCAAGAAATTTCCATTAGAACCAACTTGTCACTTGGATGAATGGATGCACCACCAACCCAAATGTATATGAATGTTAAAAACTAGATGAAATATGCACTGAGAGCTGTGATCTGTGCATTGGCCTCATCAAACAATCTCTTTCCATAATCCCCTTCAATGAATTGAATGATGGAAAAGATGAAGGCATCATTCACAATTATGTACTCTTTGCTCTACGATGAGAGCTTCTTCTTAACTAGCTGAGGATAGACTATTTATGGCCATGCATTAGAATCTTGCATATTGCCCTTCTTGTACAACTCGAGATAGTCGGTGGCTCTTGCTACAAGTAGATATGCTACATAAGAAGTCATATAGAACTTCTTCTTGTCCTTTACCATCCGCAACTGATCACACAAGTTCTCACTAAGTGTGGTGGCCCAATCTAGTGGCATCTTTGTGTGTCTGATGGTCTCAATGAAGTTAACCATGAATGGAGCGAGATGACCTGCTGCAGACAATCCCATCACTCTGCTTAGGAGAATGATTGAATATCTAATGTCATCCTTCATGTATCCTTGAGTCATATCTACTTTATTGATTATCTTCCCCCGAGATGGCTTCTCAATGAAGTATGAGGAATATGTGATGTTGAAGGCCTCTTGGTAATGATCCTTATGCCACCTCTCAACTGCTTCATATGAAAGCTTGATAAACTGATCGGCTCTAGGTAGGTGAAAAACTCTCTCGATATTATCAGGTCATAGATCTAAGACCACTTCCCCAGAGACACTCTTTACCACCCTTTCCTTAGGAAAAAAATGTCGACATAGGGTCATAATCAATTCAGCTAACTGAACGGTCCCAGGATGTGATGCTGTATTTACCAATCTAGAATGGATTAAGGCGGATCTCAAAGAAGATCTTTCAGTTGAGTTGTTACAAACCCTCAAAAACTCTCCCAAGTCCATGTGTCCAAGTTCTGTGTCTTTGATCTCAGAGTATTCATCATGCAACCATGACTTTGGGGTTACGCCTTAAAACTTGTACACAACTAGTTTTGTTGTTGATCTCGATGTGGATGCCATTTGATTATATTACCTACACGTCATAAAGAGAAAAAGAATGATTAATTATTGGATATATATAAAACGTTAAAAAAAATGATCTCTTAGAACTTATTTAATTTGTTGTGGTTTTTTTTATATATATTTAAATTTTTTTTTTTTGGTTTTTGACTTTATAAAAAAAAATTAAATTTTTTTTAAAAAAATGGGGGGCTAAAGCACTGCGGCAACTGTGTGCGCGTGTGCTCAAGAGGACGTGGTGGCAACCGCGCGCGTCCAGAAGGGCACGCAACGGTGGCCGATTGCAGCCTCGAGGGCGTGTGCAGTGTCGTGCATGCGTCCAGAAGGGCGTTGCGGTAGTGTCACACCACGCGCGGCCTAGAGGACTTATGCAGCGCCACGGGCACATCCAGAAGGATGTAGCAGCAGTGCTGCACCGCATGCCCCAAAAGGGCACGGCGGCGGCGATGCTCCGAGAGCCCAAAAGGGGGCAGCAATAGCGCTGCGTGTGGCCCAGAAGGGCGTCGTGGTGGCGCGTGCAGCGTCGCACCGCTCGCTTCCTCTTTTGGTCGCGTGTGCGAGCAAGCGCGAGGGCTACATGGACGTAGAGGGGGGAGAGGTTTCATACCTTTCCCTCTCAGCGCTTCTTGAAAAAATGAAGTAAAAAAAGGGGGAAGGGGGTTTTATAACATCCCTTCCTTCTTTATCTTTGCAAAGTGCGCGTGCCTCGATGAGTGCATGCGTGCAATTTTTTTTTTAAATTTATTTATTTATTTTAACCAAGTTTTCTTCTCCCAACTCTCGAACTATGAGTCCAGGAGTTGAAAAAAGTAGGGGGTCCCCATTCCTAGTAAGCAATGGGGCGTGTGTTGTGGAGACCACAACAATAATGATCTAACATATAATCAATACAATGAGTAATGATCTTTAAATTATCATGTACAAGTGACTTGTTTTTAATATTACAATCAATAGTAATTTGAAACTTCAAAAAAACATTAATTTAAACATGCTTGAATGTAAAAGTAATGGAACAAAATAGGAGGTCATTACTTAAATTGACAATTAATTTATAATTTATCAAGTGCATACCTTTAACTTTCAAATAGAAGTAAACTCTCATTTTTGAATTAGTTTGTACAACATATTTCACAATATATGTAAGACAATGTCAATGATATATTTATAGTTCAGTGAACTCAAAACATGACAAATGAGGTCCTGTAAAATAAATTTGTAAAACAAAAACACATGTTAATAAACACATAAATTAATATTCAAGGTATCTGAACTATGTAAATATATGTGTAATTTGTATGTACTTACTATGCGAAATTGCATAAGATGTTGATGTTCGATCCACCTTAACATTTAAATTTGCATAAATTGTAATTGAGACCTGAATAAGAGGTATATAAGTTCTCTAAATTGGTATTGACAACACAAAAATACATGTAATTAAATTATATAAGTACATATATATATAAAATACAATAATGAAAAAACTCACATTTGTTTGATTTAAATGTAGTCATCCCACTATACCATCTACATCCTCTCTCTTTTGCAATGCATCTATGATTGTCTCGGGCTCGTCCATTAAAATTGTCCATAATACCTTATTGGCAGGTCTCCCTTTGTATCTTTCTAATTTTATATTTGTTGCCACAACCAAATGAGAATAGTGTAAAATCTTCTTTTCAGTTTGGTAGTCTTCAAATGCTGGCAAACCATTTCTTCTTGTTAGGTATTTACGTAGCCAGGTGCTAGCTACAATGGCAGACCCAATTGGATACTCAAAGCCATCATCATCTACTTGATGACATGTCAATTTTTTCTTAGGTTCCACACATCTAGCTAGCCAATACTCAGTCTGTTCATCATTATCACTAGGTGCAATAACATCATAAACATGTCCTACAAGATAAGATAAAGTATAGAAACACTTTAATCACATGAGTGTACATATGCAAATTATATAAATTGAATCATGAGATAAAAAAAAAATCTAATTAAATTGTGCATACCAAGTTCTATGAGGTCTCAAATATGATAATAGTCTTCTTATGCAAAAGTAACATTTTGGCCTTCATTTACTGTATCATCTTCAAAATGTGTGTCAGTAGGTGCTGATGATCTTTGTTGCCAATCTTCAACCCATTCTATATTCTCACATTCTTCCCATTCACTTGCAAGACAAAATTGACAAAAACAAGCAAGCTCCCTAGTCCATATGATCCAAGTGTTAGAATCTGAACTCCTAAATGAATGCCATTTAGCTGACCCACTAATTGTATCATAGTCATATCTTGAAGGGATATTATTTTCTTCAACTAGGTAGAAGAAACGTTTGATTGTAGAGTTATGACTTGATCCTGTTTATAAATATTTGTTACACCATTCAACAATCTCATGTGCATTTCTGAATTTAGCTTTTTCCTCAAATTTTAATTGCTCTCTATTAATGGCTCTCTTCACACATGCACCAACACCATCATGTTCTCCTTTACCATGTCTAGCCTCAAAAAAACTCCACACATGTTGGATGTTAGTTTACCTATGTGTCCTACTCAACCAATAGAACATTTTAGCATTCTTGAATTGTCCTATACAATTATCTGACCATATCCAATGTTGTGTCATTTGAATTTGTCTCTCTTTTAAATTATCATAAAAGACCTTGAAACAATATTGGACAAACTTAGATGAACAAATTTTATTATCACTTATATACAAATGGTACTCTCTCAATATTTTTCAATCCTCCTTTGTACTATCAAGTGCATACCTATAAACTATATGAACATAAATTGTTACTTGCACTGAATTGTAATATTGTGGTTGTACCTCTTCTTGTGGTGCAAGTGTGTAGTTCTCTACAAAGTCAACAATTGAAAGTATAGTACCAATTGGAAATGTATTCTTACATATGCGAAATTGTCCATCAAGCCATCTAGAATATTGAGAGTGTTTAACATATTTTGGTATGATCACACTCCTAACTCATCCATAAATGCATGACAACTAACTTTATCTGTAACTAGATCATACCTCCTTCCAATCTTCCCATCCTTTAATGGATATTCAATAATTTTGAATCTTTTTACCTCAACTAATTGTTATCCAAAAGTAGTCAAGGCATTTTCATGCAAACATTCATCTAACAAAGAAAGATTGCCACACATATCACATGTACTAGAAAGACATGCATTGAAAAGAAAGCATTGATCATTAGGTGGCTTACAAAACAAACTTGATATGAAATTTTTTATAGTTTGAGGTAGTATTTTTATACCACATTATTGCAACATTTATTTACTATGCATGGTACCATGTATAGATTGAAATACATCATAATGGTAATGAAATTGAATATGAGTTTTACAAAAACATGTGATTCTTTCCTTGTTAATCCTTACATACCATGGTTTACACTTTTCAAAAGATCTTTGACTAATGGTAATATTTAATACCTTACCATCTACAAAAATTTTGAACAATTCAGTTTGAGTCATGTCCAAAAGGCGTTTAGGATGTGGATCACATATTTTTGACCCAATTCTCAATTTAAGAACATCTCTTGAATTAGGTGATACTCTTGTATTATCATGTCAAAATTTTTCAATCAAACTTTTGAATTCACTAGTAAGTTTCATATCACATCTCGGGAGTTTACCACTAGAAGTCCATAAAATATTTGTTGGATCACATTCAAAGTTAACCCTTCTCTTTACAGCTCTTTCTAAAGTCTTATGATTCACATTAAGATATCCACTTATGTTGCTAATCAATCTTTTGTCAGATGTTGATTTGTTAACTAAAGCTGTTGTTATTGCTCATCGTGCTACATTCTTATCTTTAGACCAACTTCTCTTTCCGATAACATCAAAGGCACTAGCAATAGTGGATACAACTTGTTTTAAAGACTCATTTTTATTCTTGGGTTTTGCATACATTCCCAACCTTCTCATTACTTTTCACATTTTAGACATTTTAATTAGTTGCAACATTAGCTGACATTGAAACCCAAATTTCTTATTATAAAAAAAATGCCTATACAATCTATTAGCACGTGTCCTAATTTGTCTCCATGAAACCAATCCCTTAAGATTATCTAACACATTATTAGGAATATAAAAATTATGTTTAGACACTTTACTATCATTTTGACATGTTTGTTCAGTAGTTGGTGTTTCTATGTCTACATTCAAGCAATTTTTATTTTCAGACACTTTACTATTTTCACTGTTATTTGCGATTTGAATATCATTTTCAAATTTTGTTGGTATTTCTTTCGGGGCATGCATTTCAATTGGAGTTTTTTGTGCATGATTGTTTGACAATTACTTCTCATGAACAAAATCTAAATCATTTAAATCATAACCTACTTCTAAAAAATCACCAATTTCATCATGAGAGAAAATTCGAGGGTTTGGAGACACAACTGTATTGAATGTATGATTAGAATGTGCATCTGAATTTTCTTGTATTGGGTTCTCTTCTTTGACCTCTTCATCCATCGTGGTATCCTCAATGTCTTTCTCCTTTGTAACATTGTTCAAGTCTCTAATTCTTTGTCTTCTCTCTTGTTGATGTCGTGCTTCATTCTCTTTATTTGTTGCAATCTTCTCATCTGTTAGAACTTTTTCTGTGTTCTTTCTTCGTAGTTTTGATCCCATGTTTGCACCAATTTTGAATTTGAATCAGTAGCTTATAAATTGTATAAGAGGACAAGAAAATAGAATAAGCATGATAGAATTCATTGTTGCAGATCAAAACTATTATTCAATCATTTCAATCATTGAAACTCGGTTTGTGGGGCAACTTTTGGGGCCCAACGGGTACATTAGAAACAGGTATGCAACTGCTTAAAAATTGGGTACCCAATTTCAAAAAGAATCGAGTACCCAATTTTTAAACAATCGGGTACAAAGGTTGAAAGCAATCAAACACCCAATTTTTGAATTACAAATTGGGTGCTCGATTCTTGAGACATGAGCAGGAATTTGGTATGGCTCCCAACTTTTGCATGGGGTTTTGCCTTGGGGAAAGGCATGGCATAGGCTTGGTCCCACCAAGCCATGCCTTTATGATCTATTTTTTTTCTAAGACATTTAATCAACAATTTTTGATATTGTCGTAATTTTTTTATAGTCATCCCTATTGAATTTTTTGATGAGACAAAAACCCATTATAGGTCTCACTATTCTGATTCCAAAAATGTAAATTTTATAGTGTTATTAGTTTATTTTCTATTTTTTCATTATTTATTAATCAAAACTATCTCCTAAACATTAAAAAGTGACATTCACTAAAACTTTAATAACTTTTTTATTTTATAATTTTTCTTCAATTAATTTATATGTCATCAGTCTACATACAATTCTTTTGATGTTAATTTTTTTTTTGGAAAAAAAGTGAGATTTTGATCAAACTATGTGATCCGTACATGAGAGGTTTTAAAATTTACCTTTATAGCCAATTAATAATTAATTAATATAACAATATTATTCAATTAAAATTAAGAAAAAATATTGTCATCAATCTTAGGTGTATTAGGTAACTCCCTTTAAAAGGATTTGCGAAAATTCATTTATTTGTGTCAAATTATGGTGTCCATACACGAGCGTGGTATGGTCTTGAAATAGGCATTTTAAAAAAGTGGTTTTTAAAGATCCTTACCAAAAAAAAATCTATCATATGGGTAGACAAATAAATTACATATTCAAAAACTAGATTCCAAACACTAAAAATTTTATTTTTTGAGTTTTTTTATATTCAATCTCTAAATACCTCAAATTTTGATATCAATTGACAAAAAATTTAAAAAAACTGGAAAAACACTTCCACTTTTTGGCCAAAAGTGAGACCCAACTTCTTGCACCGACCCTCCTCTTTCTTCTTCTTTTCTTCATCTTCTTGCTTCTTTTGTTCCTCTACCTCTTTTATATTTTTCCCTTCTTCCTCTTTCTGATTTTTCTCTTCTTCTTTGTTCTTCTTTTTCTTTGCATCTTCCTCTTTCTTTTTCTTCTCTTCTCCTTCTTGCTTTTTCTTCTCTTCCTCCTCTTTTTTTTGCTGCCCTTCTTCCAATTTCTTCCTCCTCTGTTCATCCTTCTTCCTTTTCTCTTCTTATTTATCTACTTGTTCAGAGCTAGAATCACTAGAGTTATTGCCAATAATGTTTGGCCCATCGATGGTGTCAACTGTAACCTTAGTACCACCAATTAGCATGGTGTTTGATGCAATTATGATATGGGGTGCTACTATTGCTTTATTCAGGTCTCCCATCATCTACACAATTACCTTTTTAGTTTCCTCATTAACTTCTTGGTAATTTCCTCCCATTACTGGTATAGCTCTTTTCTTGTTTCTTAGATATGGTTGTAGACTCTTCATTAAGCTAGCCATGTGCTCAACACTATCAACTTTGCATAGTTTTTTGATTTATTTTTGTCTGATATTCTTATCTTCTTCAACAACTCTTTTCCTTCTATTTGTTAGCGTCTCATAGAGGTCTTTTAAAAATCATCCTTAACATCTTCAAATTTCTTATTGGACAGGATGATGTGTCTAATAACAACATTTTCTAACTCTAATCTATCAATTCCAGTATACAAATGATAAAACTTATTCAATTGTACAAACTTGCCCTAATTAATAATGGTGTTGTTTACCTTTTCAATTTTGGGCTTCTAGGTCTTCCTTCCTATTTACACAACCTCTAGTTGTTTCTTTGTAGCCTTCTAAGGCTCTACTTGAACTCACATCTTCTTGCTTAGTAGACTTGGCATAATTTCCTTCTATCTCTTTCCAAGGCCTGTTGCTATTGCCTTCATTCTCTTCTTCCTAGGAGAATCACATGACTCTTGCTTCACCTCTACAAGTTTAAATGATCTTCTCTTCAACTCAACCACTTCAACATCCTTTTCTTTTGATTCCCTGGTTAGTGGAATAACAGGTGTGATGGGTGCTTGCTATTGAGATACTACTACATAGGGGGCAATAGGTGTTGTAGTAGAAGGTGCGGCCACTATTACTTCATCTGTTGGTCCTACAGATGCCAAGAGTGGAATGTAGACCATCCCTTGTTGACCAATTTTCTTCATTCTAGTGATTTTTTGTTTCACTATATTAGCTTCCTTAGTTGACATTTCAGCTTGCTCCATAGATTTCTTCATCACTGCTTCCACTTTACTCTTGGTAGATTTCTCTATCTAGGCTAACTTTCTAATTACATCAGCTCCTCATAAGTTCCTTACTTATCAAACTATTAATCTTCATCTACTTCAAGGATAGCTTAGGGATATCCTTCCATTTCTACTTCAATAATCTCATATCCCAAGGGTTCAACATACAAGATCCTTGGTTCAACTACCTCAATATATGTGAAGTTTGTATCTACCATAAAGAAAATTTTCTCTTTACACTTTTCTGACATTGAAGGTGGGATTGTGAATATTTCCCTCATTTCTATCTGATATGTCTTCATGATTAGATTGACACTATTATTAACCTTCTTTATAAGGTGTCTATTATTGATTTCAAAAATCTTTTCCATTGTGTATCTATCATTGCTTACTATTGTTGATGTTTACATAAAAGGAAATCTTTTGATCAAATGAAAGAGCATATGTGTAATCAAAGATTGGAATTTGAATTGACTATTTTAAATTTTCTTTATCTTCTCTAGGTTTTCTATCAATTGCACTCTTATAATCTGACACAAATTGACTTTTTCCTTGTCAACACAAATCTTATAGGCTACTTGTATAAAGCCAACTACCATATCATCATATCTAGGGCTGTAGAACATTCTTTCTACTATGATTGTGCTCAAGAATCTAACATAATGTTGTTTGATCTTACTTATGACAATGCCTCTACCATTATGAATTGACTTAGTATTATCAAGCACTAACTTCTTGACATTCTTTTCATTAACTGGTATGTTTCCTTCATTCCATAGTCTAGCGAGCTCATGAATTAGATTAGCAAATATTTCAACTACATTATCTTCTAACTAGAACCTGCCATCATGAATTCTACTTCAAATTATCCTGGTCCATTCTTCATTATCAAACTCATAGTAGAATAGAAACTTAACTAGGTCATTTTCTTTTAGATATTCAAAACCTTGTTTATATCTCATGTCATGATAGTAAATGTTATCAAATTCCTTTGAGATATGATCGTCACCTAAATTCTCAAATTTACTTCTCAAATAACTACCCACATCTTCCTTGCTAATGACTGGGCTTGGTTTCTTCTAGCTGGGAAGGGAAAGGAAAAAATAAGGAATTAAGTTTTTTAGTTTTAAGGGATCCTTGGATCCAAGTTTTTTTAATGTTAATTTACTATTACTTGTTTTACTGGTATCCAGTTGTTGCTCAAACTTGGGTTGGCCTGGTTGTGCGAACAATTTTTATGATGAACTTAAGTAGTATAGCAAACATTATAGACTTTGACTATAGTTTGCTTGCTTCTATTCATAGTAGTATGTTGGTTAGTTACTTGCATAGTATTATTGTGGTTAAGTTGAACTTTAGTATGTTTTTACTTCAGTAGTGTTCACTATTGGTCTCTGCTGGTGATGTGTTGGTTACCAACTTTTTGGTTGTAAGGGCCAATGCCCTAGTCTTTGGTCACTTTTATTTCTTGAAAACTACCCACATCTTCTAAATGTATAATGTTTTCTAGCATTTTTGATAATGTGGAGCTAGGGTCATCACTTACATACTTAACATGGTTAATCTTCATTTTAGGCTTTGCTTCTTCCTCCACATTATGAACTAAGGACTTATCCATATCTATGACTAAATTATTGACACAATTTTTAGATTAAATCCTTTCTTAGAAGTAAGATATGTCATTTATTATGTAACTAGGGCTGCTTGTTCATTGCACTTGAAAAACTCTTCAAATCTCCTTCAATTATGTTGTCAAATTATTCTTGATTGCTCCTTAATTCTTCACATAGTTGAATGATACTCATGATCATGCTTGCATGACATATCTTTTCAAAATAATCTTCACAAAAATTGTGCAACTAGTGAATCCACAAAAAGTTATCTTTGTAAACCAATAATCTTGTTTTCATTCATACAACTTCATACAATCTCCAAGTGACATGCACTCTTAACTAGAGCTTCTACATAATCTGTTCTACCTTCTACTAACTTACAACTTCCAACTTGATCTCTAACTTCTGTTTCATCTTTTTGGTTCTCTACCCTCAATAGAAAAATTCTTAATTCAAGGATGAATCACATACAATGGTTGACTTCAATCTTTCATCAGGTGCATCAAAATACTATTCTTCTAATACCACATGTGAACTTGATGAATCTTGTGCCTTCACAAATACCTCTTTGAATTCTTCAACACACTCTTTGAGTGAATCTTTTTTACTATTCTTATTGTTGTTATTTCTTTTGTTATTTATGTTGTTGTTCCTTTTGGAGTCTGAGTTTTTATTGATATTACTCATATCCATTCTACAAAATCTTACAATGTGACCAAATTTATAACATAACTGACATACATATGTACTCCTTTGATTAGGTCCATTCTAATTAATTGGTGCTCTGCAATTCCTAGCATTGTGTCCAAAGTTGTTACACTTGTAAAACACAATGTTACTCCTTGTTCCATTAGCTCCTTCTCCTTCATTAGATCTACTTGATAATTTCCTACTTTCATTACCTGAAGGGTTAGTATCCCTAAACATTCTACTATTGCTATTATTACCATCAAACTTAGGTTTCCTACAATTAACTGCATTATGACCAAAATCATGACAACTATAACAATATAAGTTAGTAATAGGTTTGAAAGACTTACCTATACAATCTCTCTTTATATGACCAACTTCATTAGATATAAAACATCTACCTTTGAATTCATACCTTACCTCTTTAGGTGGCTCAACTTGCTCTATTTTTTTGTGTTCATCACATTTCTTAGGTTGACTTGCTCAACTTCTTTAGGTACTTCTTTAGATTAACTTGGCTCAATTTCATTCCAATCATTCTTCTTAGGTTTAGGGGTTTCAACATCTAGATCTCGTTCTTTTCTAGCTTCATATTTCTTTGCTGATTTTTCTCCAATGAAATATCTAAGACCAGTCTTGTCATAGGAAGGTCTCTGATAATATAGTTTCTCATCATTTTTCTCACTACTAGAATATAAATTTTATAACTATTGATTAGCCTAGGTTAATTATCCTTTCACAATAGTATTGTATTTCTCAAGTTCTGCATGCTCTATTTTGATAGAATGAAGTTTAGATGCCACTCTTGTAAGATGGGATCTCAGATTTGCATTCTCAAATTTCAGATCTGATTCAATCTTGCTATCATCTTTCTTCAAACTTAGCTTAAGTTCAACAATCTTCAACTCATGTTTCAAAATTTCATTTTCTTTCTTTAAGGTTGCTATCTCATCACTATCTTTTGACTGTTCTCTAGGTTCTTTTCTAGATTTAACATGAACAAACTTATCTTTCAATTTACCAATGTAATCTTTTGCATCTTCATAGCTTTCTTTCAGGTTGTCTCTTTGTTCAGTAAGAAGATCAACCTGATCAAGGGATTCTTCAAGATTCCATTTTAACTATTCCATATTCATAGGGATCTTATTCAAGCTATTAAAGGTGTTTAGAGTAACTCTGCTTTAATACCAATTGTTAGAAATAGGTAATATTGAGGGGGAGGAGGGGGGCAGAGTGGTGAATTAGTATTCAATAAACTTTTGTCCACACTTGAATAATTATTAATTACTTTATAACATGCATATGAAAGTAAATTATCAATGTTGAATAATAATGATAATAATAACCATACACAAAGAGAATCCATAACACCATATTTTGTTAACTAGGGAAGCCCTAGCCAAGGAAAAACTATGGTGGGGATGTTACCCACAAAATGATCCACTAGCGAAGGAAAAACTATGGTGGGGATGTTAAGGATGTTGACCCTATTAGGAGTCTATGAAGTACATATAGTGTCTTGGTCCTTGTTAAAAGCCTCAACCCTGTTAGGAGTTGGTATTACAATTACATAATGTATGCAAGATGATCCCACTATCCAAACATGAAATTATATAATATAGTTCCTTTATACAAAAAGAGATGGATACAAAAACCTCTTACTGCTGTCTACTGTACCTCACAATATTTTTATCATACCTAAGATTTCACATTATATAGTTCACATATAATATATCACACTTCCACTTAACTTCACATATCTTGATCTTTTACTTATACCTTTCCTTATCAGAAAACTTTCCCTATCGGCCTTCAAGCATTCATACACATGGCATAATACAAAATTAATTCTTGTCCTTTTAGGGTTAACATCTAGGATGTCATCCCTAATTAGTTAAGTAATTATTTTGTAGCCAAAATAATTCCTTAACCCTTAATTACTAATTTACCGATGTTCTTTATTCTGCTTTGTGCATTGCCTTTACTGGTGTTTAATGCATAACTCCTTTCGTATAGTTCGTACAGACTTGTGCACTTGAAAACATCATCATGGAACTCTATTCTATCTGTCCTTAATTGTGCACATGCCAATTATCATTCTATCATCCATACACAACAAAATTTTTCTTGTTCTGCTAGTAAAACTATTTGATACTTAGACAATTTTCTGCATCTAACTGTGAGATACTTTTTTGTACACTGTGCCTTCTTATCATGAGATATATATTTCCATAAATGACAACTCTAATTTTTCCTACTTAACCATATTTCCAACACAAAGCTCCAATTAAAAGTTGTTACCGATGAAAAAAATAGAACCACACAAAACAAAGCATAACTAGCACTATAACATAACAAGCTGATACCCCACTCTCACAATTTCAAACACATCTAGAATATGCAATTTAATCATCCTAATGCACCACACATTTTCAAAAACATCAACATTGAGCTTAAAAAACCATCTTATGAAACTGTCTCTTTTCTCCCCAAACCCAATCCTACGGAAAACATTCTATGCAGATCTGAAAAAAATTCTCTAACAGGATGAGAAGTTTGTAGACCAAGAGAAATAAAATCAGACACAAATAGAAATGAGTATAATCGACTGTAGATTCAAAACGTATAAGAAAACTGAAAAAGCTGTGAATGTGATGTCAAAGTATAGGCAGACCAAAAAGAAATTACCTAGATGCAAACTGACTGGAATGTCCCCGTGAAACTACAAGCTTGGTGGAGGTGAGAAGGGCACTGAATAAATTTACCTTATAAAACTCATCGTATGTAGAAAACCTTATAATGCAACCCACAAAATTAAGCAAAATTAAATTTTAATCAAATATCAAAACGGGGAATGGTAATAGGAATTTTGGTAGAATTGCAAATTCTCATTTTATGGTCGAAATGAAAATTCCCATTCCAATTTGAAACACCTAATATAAAAAATTTCTTCTTATAGAAATTTATTGATTTCTATTCCAATTCAATTCCAGCAACCAAATGGGTCCTTCCTTGGAAGGTCGTGTGCCATAGAGAAAACTAGAATTGCACCTGCCAACTGGATTTGCCAAGGTGTTAGGGTACATTCTACACTCGGTGTGCTTTATTTCTGCAACCATTAAGCTTACCAGTGCTCTAGCATTTTGACTACACTATAGGCAATGCATTTATCTATGATTTTGAAGCCCTTCAGGTTGTGCATTATCTACCAATAATTCCATGAAGCTTCGCTGTCTCTAAATCTCCTAGCAATCGATTATGTCTTAGGGAAGGTGGCGGCAAGGCTATTCGTATTTTTTTTGGCATTCTGTCAAACACATTTCCCTTTTTATTGAGACTAATTTTTTATAACACCATGGTCCTGCAACTTTTTAGCGAGAGCTTCTTCTGTGTTCAGGAGGATTCAATACACCTCCTTTAACAATCACATTTCAAATGCACGTCTCTCTGATATTTTGCCAGAAAGTTTAATTCTCACTCATTTTGCTTTTACATGAATCTCTCTTGGCACTTCTCTGTTAGACATATTCATGTCCTCCATTACTCCAGCTCTGCTTTCTTCTAAAAAGAATGTCTTGTTCTATGCATTTTTTAATGGTAGTTATCTATTTTTGAGGTTAATCAATCTGAAATAAAAATGTTTTTTTTTTAATGAATTGCTTAATCCACGGGTTTATTTGATAACAATATATTAATTTTATTAGTTATGATTTTAGTTAAGAATTAAAAATAAATTTGATGAATCAATTAAAAATATTAATTTGAAATGATTCATTGATTTCTTTTAACGGTTATAACTTTTGACTGATGAAATTAATCAAGTTGCAAGTAATTACATGAGGAAAACATATTTGGTGACTTTGATTTGAATTAAAATTCTAAAATTTGGGCGGAGGTATTACCAAGGCAACAAGATGTTGTAGTATTGTAATTAATATTATTATAATCAATAATTCTAAAGGCATTAATACATACATTGTATTTAAGATTTATAAACGAATATTTAAGTTCTAACTTTCTAGTGATGTGACTTAAATAAAATATTTTTAAATGAATATTAAATTTTAATTTTTTTTTTTAATCAATTTAACCAATCAAAATAATTAATTAATTTTTTAATAAAAAGTACTATAGTCTATATAGTTTTTTTCCTTTTTTTTCCATTTAATAAACTTTAAATAACATATAAATGAAACTTTTTAGGATTTAGATAAAAATAGTTCAAATGAATTTGAATATATATTAATATAATATAGTATATGAAATGTTTCTTCTCATTTTTAAAAGTTTAACATAAAATTTAAATCTTTTAAAAATATTATAATAAAAAAAATTTGACATACATTTTTAAAAAATTATTATTTTAATAAATTTAGTATCATGTCTTCAATTTAATTTTTTTAAATATATTTTTATTTGATGAATTTAATATTTAATACTTAATATAAAAATATATTTGATATTATTAGTTAAGTCGAGAGGCTTTCTACAGTGGCATCAATCTTCAATGTAAACATTTTTCATTTAAAAAAAAAATTTGACGTTCACACAAATAAAATAGAATCTTAACAATTACAGAGACTAAATATAATAGTTTAATTTTTCTATTCCATGATATTTCTAAATCATTTATTCTATATACAAGATACAAATTGCTTTAATGTCAAATGAATCTATTGTGCTAAACACATTGCATCAAGAATGCTACTAGCTTATATATATATTCAAAGGATATCTCTCGGCTTATTTTATATATATAGAATATGTATATAAGCTAGTTGATAAATATATTTATCTCCCATTCACTTACAGGCATTAGTGATTGCCACTTCTTTGGGATGCACTCATATCCATGTTGAAGGGGATTCCATGATTTCTATTCATGCTTGTATTAACAGGAAAAATTGTTAACAAAAACTTGGCCTATATTTATAAGCAAATTTGGAGGCTTATTGACTCCTTTGATTCATGCACAATTTCTCATATATATTAGGAAGGTAATTTAGTTGCTAATCATCTTTCTAACCTAGGTTGTGATGATATTTTGATTATGGACAATGACATGGATAGGGTACTTTATCTACGCCCCACATTGGCAGCCATCATATTTGAGGAGCAAGCTAAGATTTGATTTTGTCAAATTTTTATATTATTCGTTCAGTGAGTATGAAGTTTGGGGCAATCCAATCTATCCTTTAACTTTGTACTCAATATTGTAATTGAATATACCTTTTTTGTAATGGGTTTGAGAAGCAAGGTTTTCTTACGAGTTCTTTCCCATGGAGCCTTTGAACTAGGTTTTATCTTTTTATATATAGTAGCTTCATATACTTTGCTTTAAAAAAATGTTTAATTTAACATATTATAATAATTATAATTTAGTAAGGCAAGAGTCTACAACACAATGGTAAATTGTGAGCCTCTTATATGGGAGGTCTTCAGTTTGAATATACTTGAGTTATAAATAATAATAATTAACCACAACACATAATAATAATGAATCTCGGCTTCAGCCTCTTACCGACCAATAAATAGATAAAAAATAAATATAATTTATTATACTAATTATCATTTAATTTTAGTTAAGTTAGTAATATAATGTTTTATTTGTCACTATTATTAATTATATGTATTTATGAAATAGAATATATATATTTTCTTAGTAATAAGGTTAATTTAATAAAAATTAAAAGAGACATCACATAAAATAAATAAGTGATCGAAAATAGCTTTGAGTTTACCACAATGAAGTCATTATGATGATCAATCCATCCAGAAAAATTGTAGCTACTAAACTACCTTACATGTACTTGTTTCAAGAGTTCTGCCACTGTCTTTACAAAGATTTACAAATTTGCACCAATTTCCCAAATATGGGTGTATAGTGAAGCTTTAACACTTTAGAACACTAAAACAACATAAAAACATACTAAAACATCCCTGACATTTACAATTCTATCAATCAAAAAACATCTTTAGAATTGCTATTTATAACAATTATAAACATTCCTAAATGATTTTTGATCCACTATTATGCATTTAATAAAAAAGAAAAGGGTTCTCATCCTTCTTCTAACAAGTCCTTTATTAAAATTCATAGCCCATCAAAACATGAAATGAATTTGGTAGTAAAATTGCTACCGTGAAGAGTAGTCTTTAAAAAAGACCATTCATGTATTTCGAATGTAGCCCAGATGCCATCAAAATTTGATGATTTTTACAAAAAACAACAAAGAAAACTAAACAAGAGGCACTATCCCAACCAAACCCAACACCAAAGCATCAAAGGGAGAGTGAAGATCAATGTGGCTTCATCTTAAGGTATGTGAGACAATTCCTTTGAATATTTCTCTGAGCATGGCATTATTTTGAGTTTCAGTCCATTCTTCCTCAACTTTGTCTATTTCCTCCCTTGCACTCCTAAGCTCTTTCATGCATTCTTCATCTTCTACAAACGATCCCTACAATGAAGCCTTCATCTATGTAATTTCCTCATCAATTAAATTTTTTTCATAACAAATAATTGTAGGGAAAACTAGGCCTGCCTTGCCTCCTAGAAGTATTTATGCCTTAACCTTTCATCAAATCTCCAAATAAATGGAGTGTACTTTGTGCCTGGTATTTTTTCAATTCCAGTATGTTTCTCTACAAAATTAATTGCAATTTGAGGAACTGAGGATTCAATAATTTAATCTAATCCTACCAATTCTTCATTAAGAACCAACTAAATCATCAAAAACCTAACTATGTCTTTAACTTTACCCAATTGCAGTGCCTATGTCACAATCATTGAATAAATGCATTTTTCAGTGTAATGGAGGTTTTTGACTTGGTAGAACATCTCTCTTGGTAACTAATCAACCAAATTTACATGCCTATGGTAGACAAATTTGAACATTTTGTCCAAGTGAAATCTTCTACTATATCCATGGAAGGGGTTTTGTTTGTTCTCACATTGGAGGGTGATTGAAGTTTCTATTGTGCACAAACTCACTCTTTTTTGCTCTACAAATTCTCTACAATTTTGCAATTCTTTTTAGTTTGAGGGAACACACCTCTATTACTTAAGGTGGTTATTGATGGAATGCAATTAAGATTTGTCACGTCCATCTCAGTACTTCAAAGAAGTACAAACCCTCAATTCAATTGTTTACTTTCCATATTAATGGGATAGAAAAGGTGACAAGTTCAGTGAGTAGGATAATAGTTCTCAATAATTTTTTAAAGAAAGTTAAGATTTAAAGCACAATTAGACACCTTGTTTTCCTCTCTATTCCCTTGTCTTTTTATTTGTGAAAGCTTGTAATCTTCAAAGAATGTCAACTCATCATTGATTATGGAGATCTCGTTTTGGAGATTTCATGCCTCCATGTAACCTTTTACAATGACATTTACAATTATATGTTAATAACCTTCAACATCTAATTTTATGATTTCCAATTTTTGGAGGATTTAATTACCAAGAGAGCTTCCTTAGCTTTTGCAACATTATTTATATTTTCAATACGACATTTTCTTCCAAAAGAAATGAGATCCCCTTTTGAATCTTTGATTATGGATCATGCCACAAAAGGGCTATAGTCCATTTAAAAGCTCCATCAAAGTTACACTTCCATCAACCTTCTTAACTTCTTTTATTTTGGAAAACCTTAAGTCAAAGGGAAAGTGTGCGGGGGGGAATTAACCTTAAAAAACCCATTCATAGGTCATAAAAATAAATTTATTCATTTTTATGAAAAAATATGTTTAAAGTAGTACTTACATTTCAAATGTAATGTTTATATCTTAATTAAAATGAGATAGATCTCTTTAGCTAATTCAATAAATGATAAAAAATATAAATATTTGAGAATAAGGATGACATAGAAGTTGCAAACCAATATTTGATATCTAATTTTTTTTAACATTAATACTATTACACATCTTAAAATATAAAATTATGATGCACTTAGTAGACTTCTTTTAAAGAGTCCCTTCACCATAACCACAATTACCTTGTAAAATATGACTGTGTGAATGTTTGAATTACATTTCTATTACTTGTTTATTACCTTTTGTATGTTTCATATTGTGGAATTTGTGGTAAAATTAATTATATATTTTTGATAACTAATTCAACCCCCCTCTTAGTGTCATCTAACATTAACAATTGATATTAGAGCTCAATTCACTTGAAAAGTCCTAAAAATTTAGGAAGAAGCCTTAGAGGAGACATGTTGGTAGAGTTGTGAGGAACCTTGATGAACAACTTGCAAAGAAAAATAATGCAACCAAGAGGTTAAAAGATCATATGATGCACTATAGGGAAAATAGGAAAGAGTTGTGCAATCAATTGAAAGCCTATAGAAATAAAGAATTTAAACACAATTAAATCCCTAGAAGCTTTGTCTCAAGAGAATGAAAAACTAAAAACTACGAAAAGACAAGAAGAACATTAAAATAAAATTGAAAGCATTATCTATCAAGATATGTAAGGAAATGGAAGCAAAAAAAGCTAAAGATAAACCTTTGATAATGAAAGAAAAATTCCTACAAGCTAAGGTTGATGAACCATTCAAATCTGAACAAGAGATTCGTACCATGCATGCATATCTTCATGAAACTAATGAAGGAATGCAAGATCTAAGAGGTGAACACAATAATTTAATGATGAGAAACAAAATCTTGGGAAAAGAGAATAAAATATCATGGAAATAACTTGATGCTACAAACAAATTGTTGAAGAAATCTAGTGAAAGTTCTAAAAATTTGGAAAAAAAAACTTAGGAATCAAATGATGGATGATGATGAAGGGTTCCCCCCTTAATAAAAAAACACAACACAAACAAAGAAACAACATCAATTTGGGAGAACTTGAGATATAGGCTTCTTATTATCAATGTAAATTCAAAATTATAAAATTATAAAATACAACATACAAACCCACATGGGGACCTTCCTTTCAATAATCTATAAGATAGAGCTACGAACTATCAGCCAATGGTGTCCTAGACAATCTACAAGCATTCTATAAATAGGAAATTTTACATCGCCCGAGCAATTTGTAGACATCAAACCCTAAAACTTGAAACTAACTAACCCTAAAATTACATATAAAGTCAGCCTAAAATACTTATGACAATTATTTTGGAAATTTGAATTGGTCCAAATTTGGAAGATCATAATTTGTGAACCATTAAACCATTGGATATTATAACTACATACTAGAATCCTTAGCTTCAAATCTATAGGGCCCAACTTGTGCAAGCTCCGGTCCACCCCATTTTGGAGCTCATTTGAGGCCTCTAAGGCCTTCAAAACTGATCTTGAAGATTTTGTACCAAAATTGCACACTAAAAATCCATAATAACTTCACAAATACTGATGATATGACACCAATCTTTAACTGGTAGGCTAATATATCAAACATGAACCTCCATATTTAAAATTAGGACATTTTGAGCTCATATGACTGAATTAGTACATAGAAAGCCTCTAAATCCAACAACTTTGAATTGAGACAATCTTTATTCAAGAAATATAAAGGAAATATTTTTGGATGACACAAGATTTCTCTTACACCTACGATGCTCTAACATCAAACACCGGGGATAATTTGAGAAGTGACCTCATTACATCTCAAGTAGTTATGGTTGACCTTATCCCTTTCTATCCATGATGAATCTTCTATTGGTCTCCCATTCCAAATAATCTTTACATGTTCTACTCCTTGTACTTCTTCCAGTATGACTATCCAATATCTCCTCAATCTCCTTTGTAGTTGAAGTAGCTTTTTGAATACTCCACCATGCTTCTGCAACTTCATCTCGATCACCTCCTTCATGATACTATGCTAGATCTAAAATGTTAAATATTGGTGAAATATTTAGTTCAACAAGAAACTCTACAACATAGGCAAATTTTGAACTTTTTTCTTTCTCAATATCTTGCATGGTCCAAATTTCTTCATTTTTAGCTTATTATATGTACTCACTAGAAATCTTTCCTTCGTCAAATGAACCATGAATTCATCTCTAGTATGAAACTCCTTATGCCTCATTTTCACATCTATCTTATCCTTGCATTATGTATTCATCCATGTAATGTGCTTCCTCACCTCTTCATGGATTTTCTTCTAATGCTCAACAAAATCCTTTTCTTCAACACTTATCTCTCCTTTATCCATCTATCTTAATTTAGAAGCATTTTGAGGACTACTCCCACACTAATACATTAGGAGTGAATTTACAATGTCAATTTGCGATGTTGGGCAAATGAAATGTGTTTTTGGCTTTTTTTTTTTCAATTATAACCCGACAACATTACAATTGTGATGTTAATGGGATATAAGAAAAAAAAAGCACATTGGTCATTATGCCCTCTAGAGTGCACAAAATTTTCAAAAGGTTTTCGGAGTTCAGATGAGGTTTTCATGTACACATGTTGGTATTATATCAAAGTCATAATTGGCTTGAATGAGATTGGGCACTCACATGATTTGTTGTATCCTTGAATGAGAAAGGATATAGGCAGCAAGTTGAATTAGCGAAGCATTATAGGGAAAGCAGCTGAAAACATAAATGAGGCGAGTTGCAATAGTAATCTAGGAAGTGTCTGATTAGATGAATATAGTTGTTTATCTTTTCCTTGTTTGAGTTGAGAAATGATCTCAGAAAGAGATACACGATCATCTAAGAGAAGTTAAGAGTACACGGTGGAGATGCCAAATAATAGCAGCAGTGATAACTCTACGATAGCCAAAGCTTACTTCTACAACCATTACATTGACCTTTCTCACAGAGACATTTAAACAACACTCTGTATGCAACCACTTGACATGAGGTAACCCATTGTACTGAGCTTGAATTAAGTCATTTGTCATTACAAATTTGTAAAACTATGGCCATATATTTATTAAGGTTTCATACAGTCTTTGCTTCTGATTGGTATATAAACCCCAAATACAATTTATTCTAAATGACTGCATAATTAATGTAATCATTATAATTCTAGTACAAGAATATTTGAGTGCAATTTTCATTCATGTTTACTCCTTTTATTGCCAATATTTACATTTATACAACCGTGAATAGTGCAGAGAGTAACATGCATTTCCAAAAGGTTTAACAGAATAGTAGTCATGCACATGGAATACAAATCTTTAGAATGATTGCTGCTTCTCAAAGTTGTTTGTTGTTGTGTCAGATCCATAATATCAATATCAAGTTGTTGTAATAAAGCTTGCCATGGTCAGATTATTTGCACCCAACTCTAGCTAAGACCGATGGTGCCCAATGTTATGCAACAAGTGAATGCTAACATCTCTTCCTAGTGCTTTCCACACATTCTGAAAATTCCTTCTTCACTACCAACTCAAACCTCTCTTCATCAGATATGCTGACATCAGCTTCTTGTGGTATAGGCAAATTAATTTCTAGAGGGTTGGACTTGTGGGACACTTTGATACCAAATGTTAGAAGACAAATTATTTTTCTCTTTGTATGCTTTGTCACTGACATGTGGGTAGCAACAAGATTGGAATTGCTAAACTTCCCTTGTGTCTGCTAATACGCTGAAGCAACTCATCGGATGTTAGGCCTAGACATTGTTCAACAGATATTGACTCTGTTTGTTTTATCTTGCAAGCAATGACTTCCCATCAACATCGCGTCTAGTTATAGTTTCAATCCAAGCAAACTAATGAGCCTATGTAGTCTTCTAATTCAGTTGTTTTGCAAAAAAATGACAACTCCAACATGTATGTTGTGGCTTCCACTTGCTGAACAGATCATAAACAATTCTTTGTTCCTTAATATAGCATTGTCAAATGCACTTGCTAGTATCCTTCATGTATTCACTTTCCACGACCACTAGACCAGGTCTTTCCCTGAAAGATATTGGTTCCAGTCCGAGTAAAAATGAACAACACATTAATCCAATTTCCAACTTCATTTAAATTCTTAACCTGTCCTCATGATTGGGAGAATGCTCATTTAAGGAGAGACATTCGTATAAATCAACTTTCTTCACAAAAACTATAACTTAATGAAGTTTAAATTGGTAAATATTAGTTTGTCATTTCTGACTAAGATTTAAATATTAAACTTTATTATTAATTATTTAATATTAGGTAATAATTACTTATATTAAACAAAAGCAATAATTTATTTAACATTCCAATTTAGGGGACATTATAGAATTCACTAGCATCAACTATAGAACATCAGGTGCCTCAATCATTCTTTCTAATGGAATGAATTAACATCACATATCTTGTCCCCACAGGTTTGAAAAATCTCTTCTTCGAAAAAGTCTAAAATAGAGTAAGTGAAGTGTGGTGGCTGCAAGTGAACATTTGCATATTTATAGCTTGTGCCACCACTTGCTTTACCCAATCTAATTTTCCTATATTTTTCAAAGCATTGTTTAATGCATGAAAAAAACATGGAGTCCAAAAGATGTGCTTGCAAGTAGCTTGGGCCATCAAGATAGCCAATTTGCACACACATGTTGAATCAATGATCACATGAACAACATTTTAGGACCCAACCTCCTATATGGCCTCTCTTGAAATGTTGAATTGAAAGTTTCCATCCTTGCACTCCTCTAAACAGTCAATAGCTCTGAGAAAACAAGAATCAATTGAGCATGTGACTATGATGTTGATGGGTGACCGATGTTTAATATCTATCCACCAATTCATCACAATAGAATGTGTCTTCATCCAACTTTGCCTCATGTCCTTCATCACAAAACCCACCTTTGAATATGCTTTTTCAAGGAGGGTAGTTCATAATTTATGATCTTTAGTGAGTACAAAAGAGTGATCAACAATAACTATATATAGAAAACTAGAAATATAAGTGGATGTCAGGGTAAGTGCACAAAGTTGTGGTGCCAAAAGGGGGGTATAAGTGGACACCTTTTTCCTAAAATCAACAAATTCTGGACTTCAACAAGAATTTGAAGATAGTTACGCTCAAAATTTTAAGATATGACAAAAACAAAAGTCGTAGTCCTTTGAATCTAGTTTCTAAACTACTAATTTTTTTTCAAAATGCTTTAGTTTTAGGTCCTCAAAAAAGGGGGCCACAGAAAGTGGTACTGTTTATTCCAAAAAAACATAACATAGTACAAAGTGTGGGCCCCCTAAAATTTTAAATTTTTTTTTGAAATTCTTTAATCGCTCCTGTTAAAAGTTACCTAACACTATGTAGTTTATCCCAGATTTTTCGGGTAATTTTATAATGTGTCTTTTTTTTTAATGAATTTTTTAATTAGACCCATCCCAAAAACGTGAAATATCTGTGTGCTCCCCCTAGAAATGATTGAAAACTAATCTAAAATCAAAACTTCTTTTTTTTTTAAAGTGTGTAGAATGGAGTCTAGTTTCTAAAAAACTAAGTTGTTACAAAATTCGATGAATGAGCTAAAATCTACAGCCCAATTAGTACATGGTGGTTTTTGACAAAAAATGAACATACATTCAAAAGAAATTATAGATGAAAGACTTAAAATAGTTCAAATTAGAAATAAATTATATGGTTAGATAGCTAACATAGAGACCTATAATGTTATGTAACCTGATCTTATCGATACCCAACCACGAGGAATATTGAAGGGGAGCACACAAGAAAAATCAATCATTTTTTGTATGTTTGCTGGAAAACACGTCTTAGACCTGTTTATAAACTCCAAACCTTTGGGTTGGATCTCCAAGGCAAAACCAAGCCTTAGGCTTGGTTTTAATGCAAAGCTTTGAATAGTGCGTGCGCCCTATAGCGCACACGCGCTATTAAAACACTATTGAATTCGAGGTAGTGCACACGCGCTATAATGCGCACGCACTATTGAGACCTAAATTGCAAACCAAAACCAAGAGAGAGCTGGGGGGGTGGGGCGAGGGAATGGCTATTTGTGTGTGAGAGAGAGATAGAGAGAAAGTAGGGGATGGGAGAGGGGAGAGAGAAAGTGAGAAAGAGTAGGGGTGGCAGAGAGAGTATAGGATGGGAAATAGAGGAAATGTGAGAGAGTAGGGGTGGCAAAGAGAGTACAAGATGCAAGAGAGAGGAAGTGAGAGAGAGAGAGTAGAGGTGGCAAAGAGAGAGTACAGGATGGGGGAGAGAGATTGAAAGTAGGCGATGGGAGAGAGAGGAAGTGTGAGAGAGAGTACAAGTTGGGAGAGAGAGATTGAGAGTAGGGGATGGGGGAGAGAGAGAGTAGGTGGTGGGAGACGGAGTGGGAGAGGAAGAGTGAGAGAGAGGAGGATGGGAGTGCATGTGTGTGAAAGAGAGAGAGTAGGGGATGGGAGAGGGGGAAGATAGAGTAGCTTGAGAGAGAGTAGGGGATGGAAGAGAGAGTAGGGGATGGAAGAGAGAGTAGGTGATGGGAGAGGGAGTGGGAGAGGGAGAGAGAGAGAGGGGGGATGGAAATGTGTGTAAGAGAGAAAGAGAGAGAGTGTGAAAATGTGAGAGAGGGTAGGGGGTAGCAGAGAGAGAGTAGAGAGGCAGAGAGTGAGAGTGAGAGAGAGTGAGAGTAGGTAGTGGGAGAGGGAGATCAAGTGAGAGAAAAAGTAGAGGATGGGAGAGGAGAGAGGGGGGATGGGTGTGTGTGAAAGAGAGAGAGTAGGGAATGAGAGAGGGGAGAGAGAGATAGAGAGAGTAGGGGATGGGATAGAAAGAGAGTAGGCAATGGTAGAGGGAGTGGGAGAGGGAGAGAGAGGGTGTATGGAAGAGAAAGAGATTAGGAAATGGCAAAGGGAGTGGGAGAGGGAGAGAGAGGGGGGATGGAAGTGTGTGTAAGAGAGAAAGTAGGGGATGGGAGGGAGTGTGAGAGTGTGAGAGAGAGTAGGGGTGGAAAAGAGAGAGTGAGAGTAGGGGATGGGAGAGAGAGGGAGAGAGTGAGAGAGAGAGAGAGATAGTAGGTGATGGGAGAGGGAGTGGGAGGGAGAGAGAGAGGGGGAATGGAAGTGTGTAAGAGAGATAGAGTTGGGGATGGGAGAGAGTAGGCAATGGGAGAGGGAGTGTGAGAGAGAGAGAGGGTGGGGAATGTGAATGTGTATAAGAGAGATAGAGTAGGGGATGGGAGAGAGTGTGAGAGTTTGAGAGAGAGTAGGGGGTGGTAGAGAGAGCTTGTACAGGATGGGGGTGAGAGAGAGAGAGAGAGAGAGAGAGAGAGAGAGAGAGAGAGAGAGAGAGAGAGAGAGAGAGAGAGAGTAGGGGATGGGAGAGAGTGTGAGAGAGAGTGAGAGTAGGGGATGGGAGAGAGAAAGTAAAGAGGGAAAGAGAGTACTTGAGAGAGAGAGAGAGAGAGATAGTAGGTGGTGCAAGAGGGAGTGGGAGAGGGAGAGAGAGGGGGGATGGGAGTGTGTGTGACAAATCTAGAGAGTAGGGGATGGGAGAGGAGAGAGAGAGGGGGGGGATGGGAGTGTGTGTCTATGAAAGAGAGAGAGTAGGGGATGGGAGAGGGGAGAGAGAGAGTAGGGGATGGGGGAGAGAAAGTAGGCAGTGGGAGAGGGAGAGAGAGAGAGGGGGAATGGGAATGTGTGTAAGAGAGATAGAGTAGGGGATGGGAGAGAGTGTGAGAGTGTGAGAGAGAGTAGGTGGTGGCAAAGAGAGCTCATATGGGATGGGAGAGAGAGAGTGAGATTAGGGGATGGGAGTGTGAGAGAGAGTAGGGGATGGGAGAGAGAGAGAATAGAGAGGGAGAGAGAGAAATTGAGAGAGAGAGATCTAGTAGGTGGTAGGAGAGGGAGAGGGAGAGAGATAGGGGGGATGGGAGTGTGCATGACAAATGTAGAGAGTAGGGGATGGGATAGAAGAGAGTGGGGGGATAAGAGTGTGTGTGTCTATGAAAGAGAGAGAGTAGGGGATGGGAGAGAGTGTGAGAGTGTGAGAGAGAGTAAGGGGTGGCAAAGAGAGAGTACAAGATGAGAGAGATAGAGTGAAAGGATGGGAGAGAGTCAGAGAGAGAGTAGGGGGCGGTAGAGAGAGAGAGTACAAGATGGGAGAGACAGAGTGAAAAGATGGGAGAGAGTGTGAGAGAGAGTAGGGGATGGGAGAGAGTGTGAGAGAGAGTTGGGAATGGGAGAGAGAGAGAGTAAGAGTAGGGGATGAGAGAGAGAGAGTAGAGAGGGAGAGAGAGAGATAGTAGGTGACCTGGGAGAGGGAGTGGGAGAGGAGGAGAGAGAGGGATGGGAGTGCGTGTGACAAATCTAGAGAGTAGGGGATGGGAGAGAAGAGAGAGGGGGGATGGGAGTGTGAGTGTGTGTGTGTGTGTGTGTGTGTGTGTGTGTGTGTGTGTGTGAAAGAGAGAGAGTAGGGGATAGCAAAGAGTGTGAGAGTGTGAGAGAGAGTAGGGGGTGGAAAAGAGAGAGTACGAGATGGGAGAGATAGAGTGAAAGGATGGGAAAGAGTGTGAGAGAGAGTAGGAGGTGGCAGAGAGAGAGATTACGAGATGAGAGAGACAAAGTGAAAGGATGAGAGAGAGTGTCAGAGAGAGTAGGGGATGGGAGAGAGTGTGAGAGAGAGTTGGGGATTGGAGAGAGAGAGAGAGAGTAAGAGTAGGGGATGGGAGAGAGAGAGAGAGTAGAGAGGGAGAGAGAGAACTTGAGAGAGAGAGAGATAGTAGGTGGTGGGAGAGGGAGTGGGAGAGGAGGAGAGAGAGGGATGGGAGTGCGTGTGAGCGATCTAGAGAGTAAGGGATGGGAGAGGGGAGAGAGAGAGGGGGATGGGGGTGTGTATCTACAAAAGAGAGAGTTTAGGGGATGGGAGAGGGGAGAGAGAGAGTAGCCCAAGAGAGAGAGAGAGAGAGTAGAGGATGGGAGAGAGGGGCGGATGGGAGTGTGTGTAAGAGAGAGTAGGGGATGGGAGAGAGTGTGAGAGAGAGTAGGAGGTGGCAGAGAGAGAGAATGGGATGGGGGAGAGAGAGAGAGTGAGAGTAGGGGATGGGAGAGAGTGTGAGAGAGAGAGTAGGGGATGGGAGAGAGTGTGAGAGAGTAGGGAGAGGGAGATAGAGAGAGGGGGATAGGAGTGCATGTGACAAATCTAGAGAGTAGGGGATGGGAGAGAAGAGAGAGGGGGGATGGGTGTGTGTGTGTGTGTGTATGTGTGTCTATGAAAGAGAGAGAGTAGGGGATGGGAGAGAGTGTGAGAGTGTGAGAGAGAATAGGGGGTGGCAAAGAGAGAGTACGAGATGGGAGAGACAGAGTGAAAGGATGGGAAAGAGTGTGAGAGAGAGTAAGAGGTGGCAAAGAGAGAGAGAGAGTATGAGATGAGAGAGATAGAGTGAAAGGATGAGAGAGAGTGTGAGAGAGAGTTGGGGATTGGAGAGAGAGAGATAGTAGGTGGTGGGAGAGGGGAGATAGAGAGAGAGAGCAGCCCAAGAGAGAGAGAGAGTAGCGGATGGGAGAGAGGGGTGAATGGGAGTGTGTGTAAGAGAGAGTAGGGGATGGGAGAGAGTGTGAGAGAGAGTAGGAGGTGGCAGAGAGAGAGAATGGGATGGGAGAGAGAGAGAGAGAGTGAGAGTAGGGGATGGGAGAGAGTGTGTGAGAGAGAGTAGGGGATAGGAGAGAGAGAGTAGAGAGTAGGGGATGGGAGTGGAGAGAGAGGGGGGGATGGGAGTGTGTATCTGTAAAAGAGAGAGTTTAGGGGATGGGAGAGAGAGAGTAGCAGATGTGAGAGTGTGAGAGAGAGTAGGGAGATGGGGGAGAGAGAGAGAGTAAGAAGTGGGAGAGGGAGGATGGGAGTGTGTGTGAGAGATCTAAAGAGTAGGGGATGGGAGAGGAGAGAGGGTGAGAGAGATAGAGAGAGTAGGCGATGGGAGAGGGAGAGCGAGAGAGAGTAAAGGATGGGAGAGGGGAGAGAGAGAGAGTGTAGGGGATGGGAGAGGGGAGAGAGAGTAGGAAGAGAGAGAGAGTAGGGAGAGAGAGAGAGAGTAGGAAGGGTGGAGAGTGATGTGTTTTCACATAGTGCATACGCACTATAACGCATACGCACTATGTGAAATCACCTAAAAATGGTCAAAAAGCAACTTTGGGGCCCGTTTCATTCATTCTCTACTTTTGTTCTATTCTGCACTCTGTTATCCCGGCAGAAATCGTGAGTTTCAACACAACAAACACTCTTTCAAGGTGGAAAACACTATTTTAAGCTAACAAACACTATTTCAAGGTGGCAAACACTTTTGGAAGCTAGCAAACACCAAATTCAATCATTGGATTCACGATTTGAAGACTTTTTGAATATTCCTTGTATAGAAAAGGTTAGTGCAATCTATTTTAAATATTGTTTGTTGATATATAGATACAAATTTGATTATAATTTGACATGTTGTTTAATATATAGTGAATTCATTGAAATTTGTATGTTTCAATGAAATCTTATTTCAAAATGGTTAGAAATTTGACAAGTCATTTTATATATATATTGTGTATTCATTCAAATAATTATAATTTTTATATGTATTTGAATAATTTGTAATTTATACATTTTAAGTAATTCAAATGTTTGAATAATTTGACATGTAGAAATCATCATCATGCCAAGGAAGAAACCAAAAAATCAAACAAATGAAGATAGGGAGAGAGATTTGGCAATTAAAAGAGATAAAATGAAATTACTATGTGAGCAAAGAAAATTGCAAAGAAATAATGAAGAATTGACTTTCAAAGAGGATCAAGAACCACTGGTACCAAGAAACAAAGAGGAAGAATTGGAAAGACAAAGAGAACGAATGAGATTTTTACGCCTAAGAAGACAATTGAATTGTGAAGCTACACCATCTTCTAATGTTGGAGTCATATCGTCCGCTACACCATCTTCCAATGTTGAAGTCATATCATCCTCTTATGTTGAAGAGACACCGATTTGTAGATCCGACGATATACACACTCCATCATGTCATGTTGAAGGCACAACATCAATACATCAAGTAGGTGATATTCCATCTTTTGCATCTTATTGCCAACGCACATCATCTTCAGTTCAAGGTACGCAATACACTCAACCTTATGTTGATGTTCAAAATGTTGAGAGAATTGAAGAGATTATAACACCTTCTAGAATTCATTTTAGAAGCCCAAAATATTTGATTGATATTGATAGTAACATTTTGAAATCAATGCCTAACAAGATTAGCAAGCGTACTTGTCAAAGAAAAGTTAATCGTATGTGGAGATTATTTTTTGATGAATTAAATATTACAGGTCAATGCCAATTATTTGTTGAAATGATGAGGAATTTAAAATTTAGGCCTATCATGAAGATTCTTGGGCTAAGAACGATGGATGATTCAAATAAAAAAAACATTGTAAAGAATCTAATGAATGCTTATGACAAAGTGGGTTCTAAATCACACACCAAAGATAGTAATATCGCAAGATGAGTACTTACATCGACAATAGTAAGTAGCCAAATGAAGAAAGCTTGACTCATGAGAAAGACAAGCAAAACATAAAAAATTGGTAGAGGTACTCTAAGGAGAGCCATGCTAAGGTGTGAGAGATTGGAAGATCCCTATTTTCCATCCTCATCAACAATGAAGCACTTTCTTGGGCCTATATCATTCACTAAAACCTCCCTATTCAAAGACCATATCCCTATCCTATGGAAACCACTCATTATATTATCGGGTGTAAGTGCCAAATTGGAGGCTTTGCTGGATAACATTCCTAACTCCTCACGACCAATATTGATTTGAGGGTTCCTAGCCAACCACACATTCCAAATATGTTTTAAGTAAGATTTTAATGGTGAGAAAAAACTAACATCCAATGATTGACACATATAGATGGTATACGCTACAAGTGACACACAATCTATGCCCAACTTCTTTGCTTTATCAATTATTTTCCATGTCATATGGATTCCATGATCATCAAATACTAGAAGACACCTTTTTGAAAGAAACACCCCACATGGAATTGTTCTTACAAAGTGATCTAGCCAATTCAAGAATAATTATTTCATCATCCATCCATGTACTTGGACTGCCATGCAGGCCTTGAGATCATAATTGAAAATGTAGTTTTTTATATGCCTCTTAGCCTTGAACAAATACAAATTGGAATTCTCTAACCAACAATAATGTAAGGAGACCCACCCTGCTAGTTTAGGCCACTATGCCCAAACTAACCAATGACTTCTTCTGATCCTATAGGGTTTCTTCCTGACCCTATTCCCAAGAGGATATCTCCCAACTATCCCCTTCCTTAGGATCTATGCACACCAATTGACTATGTCAACTTCAATCACCCCAATATTCAAATGAAGGCATTTTCTCTCTACTAGAATTGGGCGCAAACCCCAATGCATTATCTAGGGTTATTATATGGTCCTCAACTTGATATTTCCAAACTCTCCTAATGATCACAAGACTCCACTCACCAACCCAAATCATAGATGTCCTTTTCTTTCTTACTTGACCTACTAGGTCTAGAGCCCCAATTAGGCCAAAATTTTCAAACTCACTAGGTGCTCTTGCACCATTCTCCCCATGTGACAAAGAACTCATGGTGGATAAATCTGAAGGAATTTTGTAGGAATACCTTTCTTTCCAAAATCACTCTCATCTATCCATGTTACTTCAGATTCTGATTGATCCTTCCATTTGATAAGATGCTCCATATAGGTGCCATGAAAAGTCTTCTTCTTGATTATTGAATCCATAACCTTTTCAGCTTTTGGCTGAGATTATAATGGGATAGTGACTTCTTCAACCTTTGATTTTGTTTGTCCTTCTATGAATGTAGGCCCTTTATATTGAACTTAGTCCTTGACATTAAAGATAAGGTAAATTTCCAAGTTTGTTGGGAGTTCTATTTTGTCGGCATTAGAACCATAATTTGCAAGTACCTTACAAGGTCCTATCCTATGCATTTGTAGCTTGGTTGGAACACCCTATGCAAGTACCAAAACTCATCCTTGGAATCATATCATGGCCTCAACACCTTGGATCATCTCAAAACATCTCATCTAACATGTTCCAACTCCTTGCACACTCTCAGCAACTCATCTCTTACACTTTCTCAATTTTGCCTCTTCTAGGCTTGTTCCAACTAGCCCTTGCCAGTCACTAATTTGTTGTTTTCTCCAAAATTTTCCATAGAAATTCCTAAAATATTGGGTGATTAAAATACCCTTTTCCTCACTCTAAAATATACTGCAAAACCAACTACACTTGTTTTGTAAAATATCACTCAAAACTGGCTATTTCAGTCTGCCAACTAGGCCTAGTTTGAGGCCATTTACAAAGAAACTCACAATCCCTTGACTTTTGGAACTCCCATGACCCAAAAAAGTCTTAATACATGACTCAAATGCAAGGATTCTTCTATTTTTTTAGTCTCATGATCAACTTTACAATGGTTTTTACAAAACCCTCCTTTCTAGCCCCTTTACCCTAGGGCTTTCTAGAACTCTTACTTTGCAACGTCTCTAGAACCCCAAAATGGTTCAAACACCTTCACTTTGGTTATATTAGATGACTTCAAACATAAAATGCAACTCTTGTTTGGAGAAAACACTAAATCCACCTTGGGAGCAATCACATACCCCTTTTTATGCACTCAAATTTTAGGGAAAACTATGCAAATACTTCTTAAATGGTTGCAACACTTGACTTTTCAGATGGAAATGGTTATTATAGACTCAAACCAACAATAAAAATCCCAAAATTGAGGTTTCTCAACACTCAACAATCAAATTTCAAAACTGTTACCAGCACTTACTACTAGGACAATTTCTAGTTTTAACGGTCAAACTCCCAAACCATACAAAGGACCCCCCACTATTTTTCCATTTTTAAACACTCTTTTTGGAGACCTACAATAAACTCTCTCACTTTTTGCATATCACACTCCATTTTCATTTTACGACGCCATCTCGGGTGATGCTGAAATTTGCAATGTCGGCTAGTACAAAGTTGCCAACTGGCAAATCTCTCTCACCTTTCCTCGTGGGATCAAACTGTCTACTCTGTTAGCTCTGTGTGGCTAGGTAAACCCTATTCCCAACCTCGTCCTATCCCCTTTAGTGCTCGAACGTTCTCAGGCACGCCAATCCAGAATGTCCCCAAGGGTCACTAAATGCCATAGGGCTGTGATCTTTGACGGGGCATATCTCAGAGTTCGTGTGAGGTATGGATGCAATTCTAGTTCCTATAGGACCATGTTGTAGAGACCTACAATAACCTCTCTCACTTTTTGGAGATCACACTCCATTTTTTTTTTACAATGCCATCTCGGGTGATGTTGAAACTTGCAGTGTGGGCCAGTACAAAGTTGCCAACTGCCAAATCTCTCTCACCTTTCGTCGTGGGATCGAACTGTCTGCTCCGTTAGCTCCGAGTGGCCGGGTAAACCCTATCCCCAACTTCATCCTATCCCCTTCAGTGCTCAAACGTTCTCAGGCACGCCAATCCAGAATGTCCCCAAGGGTCACTAAATGTCATAGGGATGGGATCTTTGACAGGGCATATCTCAGAGCTCGTGTGAGGTATGGATGCGATTCTAGTTCCTACAGGATAGTGTTGTGGAGACCTACAATAACATCTCTCACTTTTTGGAGATCACATTCTGTTTTCATTTTACAATGCCATCTCGGGTGATGCTGAAACTTGTAGTGTTGGCCAGTACAAAGTTGCCAACTGCCAAATCTCTCTCATCTTTCGTCGTGGGATCAAATTGTCTGCTCCATTAGCTCCGAGTGGCTAGGTAAACCCTATCCCCAACCTTGTCTTGTCCCCTTCAATGCTTGAATGTTCTCAGGCACACCGAACCCGAATGTCCCTAAGGGTCACTAAATGCCACAGTGCTGTGATCTTTGACGGGGCATATCTCGGAGCTCGTGCGAGATATGGATGAGATTCCAATTCCTAAAAGACCATGTTGCAGAGACCTACAATAACCTCTCTTTCTTTTTGGAGATCAGATTCTGTTTTTCATTCTACAATGCCATCTCGGGTGATGCTGAAACTTGTAGTGTTGGCCAGTACAAAGTTGCCAATTGCCAAATCTCTGTCATCTTTCATTGTGGGATCAAACTGTCTGCTCCATTAGCTCCGAGTGGTCGGGTAAACCCTATCCCCAACCTCTTCCTGTCCCCTTCAGTGCTTGAACATTCTCAGGCATGCTGGACCAGAATGTCCCTAAGGGTCACTAAATGCCATAGGGCTGCGATCTTTGATGGGGCATATCTCAAAGCTCATGTGAGGTATGGATGGAATTCTAGTTCCTATAGGACCATGTTGTAGAGACCTACAATAACCTCTCTCACTTTTTGGAGATCACATTTCATTTTCATTTTACAATGCCATCTCGGGTGATGCTGAAACTTGTAGTGTTGGCCAGTACAAAGTTGCCAACTGCCAAATCTCTCTCATCTTTTGTCATGGGATCAAACTGTCTGCTCCATTAGCTCTAGGTGGCTGGGTAAACCCTATCCCCAATATTTTCTTGTCCCCTTCAGTGCTCAAATGTTCTCAGGTACGCCGAACCAGAATGTCCCTAAGGGTCACTAAATGCCACAGGGCTGCGATCTTTGATGGGGCATATCTCGGAGCTTGTGCGAGATATGGATGAGATTCCAATTCCTATAGGACTGTGTTACAGAGACCTACAATAAACTCTCTCACTTTTTGGAGATCACATTCCATTTTCATTCTACAATGCCATCTCAAGTGATGTTGAAACTTGTAGTGTTGGCCAGTACAAAGTTACCAACTGCCAAATCCCTCTCATCTTTCATCGTGGGATCAAACTGTCTGCTCCATTAGCCCCGGGTGGCTGGGTAAACCCTATCCCCAACCTCTTCCTATCCCCTTTAGTGCTCGAACATTCTCAGGCACACTGAACCAGAATGTCCCTAAGGGTCACTAAATGCCACAGGGTTGCGATCTTTGATGGGGCATATCTATGGGCTGTCAATACTTCGACTATACTTTAAGTCAACGATTATCAATATGTGAAAAAATGGAACTCGTTGTATTTTGAAGTACTGAGAAGATGGCCTTGCCCTTCCCCAGGAGTTTTAGAAATGGGAGACATTAGGTAAGAGAGTGAAAATGTTACTATCGCTTCAACACACATGACGCAATTGGAAATGCAAATTTTGATGGTGATCATTTTGTGATAAGGGAGAGACTAGGGATGATCATTGTTACTATCTCTTTAGTAGTGGAATTTTGTTTTCTCTTGAATTTGGTGGTGGGGGATCAGTGGTAAGTCTCCTTGGATATTCCTTCTTATGATGTTAGTGACAAGTGTTGCTCTTTGAAAACACTTGTACAATCTTTTTTAAATTATTAGATAAAAATAGAGAATTTTAAGTATTAAACATGATTAGCCTTTAGTTCCTAGAAGATCTTTATTTCCCCATCAATGCATTTAGAAAGTTAAGTTTTAAGATCATAAATAGAAAAAATTAGAGAAGCGATTTAAACATTTATATTGATTGGAAACACGTGAGTCTTGAGTTTCCTCTACCTTTTAAAGAATGTTCCTTAGCTAGCAGACCTAATTCCACATTCCATAAGACTGTCATTGCGCTAAAGATTTAGGAAACCAACTGCTCTAAGATAAAGCTTCCCGGTCAATAACAATCTAGCCTATTGAGGAACATAATACTTCTCAATTAAACTTGTGTTAATTTAGTATTAATTTTGTAATTAACTACAATTTCAGTATCTGTGTACAGGGGGTGACTGAGAAAACTATTTGAGGTCCAATTTGAAAATATATTTGTAAGGATCTCGACCAAGGTTCACAACTTTGATGATTAATACATTCATTCAGGCCAGAACCTCACTACAAAAAAATAATATATAAAAAAGGTAGTGAATAACGTCATGTCTAGACCCAAATCAACCAATGAAAGTCAAATTAGCATAATGTGGAAATAAAATATATGCATTGAGTGGGTTGTCATAAAAAAGCTTCATAATAAAATTCATGTCTAGAATTAAAAGACCTTAAAGAACATTTATGCTTGTAACACAAATGGCCATTCAAAACTGAATATGATTACAATATGTGAAATAGCATTACAAGAACTTATAATGCTCTTGTGAACATCGTGTTAATTCTTGTAAGAATCCCTAAGATGCTTGTTATACTCAAAATTTTGTTGAAATTGAATTAATTTTTATCCTGTTGGTTAATTGGCTTAGGGTGATATATGCTTCTTGGATGGAATAATGAGTTCGTGATTAACTCTGTATTAAGATTCATAGCATCTTTTAGTTATTTGCAAAGGAAATTTATAAATTACTTGCTAATGTCATATGGCTTGCTTGAGAAAGATGTCCGTGTTCTTATTGATGGGTACTAATGACTATCCACATTTAGTTCTTCAATACCCTATTTGACAAGCTTTCCATAGACATTTCTTTGCCATACTAAGTATTTTTGAAAACATATTTGAGTAGAAGGACTACAGTAGATACTACATGATGTTTTAACAAATAAAGTAATGGGTTAAAGACTATTATTTCCAAGGTATTATGTCATAGTATTTTAATTTTAATGTTCTTAGACTAATGATATTCTTGAATGTAACTTCGACATGCAGCAAGAAAGACAACCTATAGCCAAGGCTATATTGTGCCTACAACCAAAGCCATAAATGCTCACAGCCAAAGCCACTAGTGCACATAGCCAAAGCCATGGATGCTTATAGCCAAAGTTACAAGTGTTTGCAGCCAAAGCCATGAGTACATGAAGTCGATGATCACAATTGTTTACAACTATTCACCAGAAACAACTTCTTTGCAGTTTTTGAGAAATACTAATAAAGCAAAAAAGAACATCTACTAGTTGGTAGACATAATGGCAACTCTCTAGCAATTGAATTTAATTTCATACACGCACTTATCTAATTTAATGTCATACACGAACATATCTAATTTAACGTCATACATGAACAAACATATAATATAAAATGATAACCAATAATGTCATATACATTAACAAACACATAATATATTATGATAACCAATAATGTCATATATGAACAAACATATCATATATTAACCAATAATGTCATACATCAAATATGTCATACATCAAATGTGTATCGAATATGTCTCTCAGATGCCTATATACATACATGGGGAAGGAAACAAGTCTCTATATATATGTATCAAATATCTCAACTACATCTTTTCCTTCCCACGAGGGGAAGGAAACAAGTCTCTCGACGTCCTCTGCCGTCGTGTGGAGGGAGACAATGGAGATGATGGGGCCCTCCTAACATGCTCACTTGACCTCTTGTTGAGGCTCTTCTCCAGGTCCAACTGATACAAAGAAAGTAGATATGAATCAATATTTATTATACGTTGAAATCAAATATATGTACTCACAAAATCAATTATTTTCTTACCGCCAACAAATAGTCACTCTATAAGTCCACCTCAAATGCTCGTGGACGATCAGGCATGAAAAGGCCCTACAAAAATTCAATAAATATAATCACTTATAAATAACATTAGAAATTTTGAGATTAACTATTATAAACAACAACTAAAATGAAGAAAATTCTTTCATACCTCCGTCAGTGGCTGTGAGCTAGCCACAGCTGCGACCACTCCACTATCAATAGACTATTGCAGATGAGGAAGTGTGTCCGACATCATGAGCTGCATGTCATACAATACACATTATATCTAACATGAAACATGGAATAAATATAATCAAATGAATTAAATTAACATGAAACAACTGTACCTATGTGAAGCTCATATGATGTCTCTGCTCTGCGTCTGTGGTAAAGGTTGAGGGTCCTGTGGAGAACTGATGCACATGCATATTTTTTTTGGTCAATCCTTAATATGATTATGTAATAAATATATGTATTAATTAAAATGATTAAATTGATACATACCTCAGGACTCGTCGAAGGGACAAAAAATGGGCCTAGAGGGTCGCTGCTAGGCCCAGGAACACTTTGACCCTAAATTTTGAACAATGTCAATAAATCCTAATCAATTAATCATTCACTATACGTATGAAATGTGATCAAATTAGTAATTTACCTGTGTGTCAATGCAAAATGTCTCGTTCAGGAACTGATCGGTGACAAGCCCATCATCTGCACCATCTCCGACATGAGTGCCAAATGTGCATAGGGATCCGCATGAAGTGCACATGTGACCATGATGTATAGAAGGCTCCCCCTCAACTAATGGGCTCATGGAATGGATGAGGGTCTGCGTCAAAGCATTAATGGTCCCTAGAGTGCTGGCCTCTACATGTTCCTTCACAACTGAAGGAATAATCACATGCTCGCATTGTGGATGGACCACGACTGCCCTAACTACATTAGGGTCACGACGTGCTCCTGGCCTCTCAAATGATGACCCCCCACCTCTACCCTGGGAGTCTAACATATAAAAATAATTGGGGATCTCCCCAAGGACAAAATCACAATATAATTTCTTCAAAAAATACATGGGGACCTCATGATTGTTACAAGGAGGGGCATCAAAAACCATCCACCATCTATCCCAAAAATTATTTCTAATAGCATCATGTATGCACCAATGGATTGGGAATTGTTTAGTACCCTCTCTAATAGTATTTTGCTCATCGAGTTTTCTAAATAATGCACATATACTACCTTTTGGTATTTCCTTTTTTCTAACATCTTCATATGACAATTTATTTGCATAAAATCTTTTTTGTTCATCCCTCTTAGCCCACCAAATATCTAACTGACCACTAACTGAGGCTATCTGAGTGTTAATGGATTTGAGGGATGATGCCAATTGAGCCCTCATTGGATTGGTTTGTTCGAATTCTTTCAACCGAGAAATGATTCTTTCTAATTCAATTTTGCCTCTCTCTATTTCATTTCTTATATTTTCTTGTGTGCCTGGTGGAGGTCTTGCAATTGGTTCGGGTTGTGGAATTTGTTCTTCTTCTTGAGGAGGGTTTTGGTTTTGAGGTTCTTGAGGGTTTTGATGTTCTTGTGGATTTTCTGGTTGATTATGAACATTTCCTAATAAAAAATCAATTGAAATTCAAATAAATAAACAAATCTAAATGAAATTTGTAAGAACCCTACAAAAGAAAATAAAAAACTTACAAAATAATATGAAAAATATATCAAACAATGCAAAGTTAAGTTTATATCACTTACGGTGTCATCGTGGGTGCGCTTGTGGTCTTGGATTTCATCAACGAGGAGGCATTTTGGCAAATGGTGGTGCAAATGTTGAGTCTTCAACTCGCGTACGCTCTGCTCGCTGTAGGAGTAGAAGAAAATGCTGATGAAAATGATGGGCTGCGGGTTTGCAGCCCATCATATATACTTTTTATTTTTAAAAAGTGCGTACGCGCTTTTTAAAATAGGAAAACAAAATTTCCTTGTCACCTTTTTGGCACCACAACTCGGTGCATATGCCCGTCAATAAAGAGGGAGCACATTATGTTCACAATGATTGTTCTAGGTATCTTATCATTTGATAGTTATTAATTTACATGTACTTATAAATCTTGCAGTAAAATGGTCACAATAATTATGTAATGTTACTGTTCATTCAAGTAGGTAAATATCAAGTAAAATATATGAATGTATATATTGAGCCTCTTATCGACGAGTTGGTGAAGTTATGGAATGATGTCACTATGTATGATGTGTCTAGACCAATAGGACAAAGACAATTTTAATTCCATGCAATACTTGCATGGACAATACATGATGCCCTAGGGCTAACACATTTTTTTGGTATGTTATACTGAATTCAAGTTGTGCACGATAATTCTAATTATCAAAATCAACATATTTATTAATCCAATTATATCATTATCTTGTAGGTCTTCAAACAAAGGGAAAATTTGCATGTCTAGTTTGTGGTCCAAAGATGAAATCTCATCATTCAAAAAGTTTAGGAAAGCAGGTGTTTGATGAGTGTAGACACTTCCTCCACAGGAATCATAAGGATCAAAGTATGAAAAAACATCTTTTCAATGGGAAAGAAGAGACTACATCAAAGCCATGAAGAATGACACCTCGCCTATGGAAGTTGGAATATAATAGAATTAATCATCGAGGTAATGTCATTCCACCTAATGGTTTATGTTTGTAGTTTATATATTTCTATTGTGATTTTTGTTTACTAATTGTGTAATTGATGATCATGAAGGTCGTCAAGGTAGTACTGACAACCTTCCAAAGGGACTAAAAAGCTATCCTAGACAATTTAGTAGGTTGCCTTACTATGAGCACTTACAAATTGTGCATTTGTTTGATACTATGCATATTGGAAAGAATACAATAGAGACATTGTGGAAAATATTGGATGGAAGGCGTGACAAAGAAAAAATTGTCAAAAT
Source organism: Cupressus sempervirens (assembly GCA_028749045.1). Taxonomy (NCBI): domain Eukaryota; kingdom Viridiplantae; phylum Streptophyta; class Pinopsida; order Cupressales; family Cupressaceae; genus Cupressus; species Cupressus sempervirens. Next base: position 578,653,127 of record CM053786.1, read on the forward strand.
TTGTAATAACATTCATGAATCCAATCATGCATTGAATAATTTCATTCACTCAAATAGAAATAGAGATCATATTAATATAATTGCCCTTCCTTGGTTATTAACGGAGTAGCAAAGTGATGCCATAAAAGAAGTCATACAAAAAATTTGATTTCCCACAAGATTTGCTGCGAACATAAACAATCTCATATAAAAAAAAAAGTGAATTTGGGCTAGGGCTCAAAATGCATGATTGGCATACTTTCATCAAGGTAAGTTATGTTCTTTTGTATTTACAATATATTCATAAACTACGTGTATTGTTCATTATGTTATGTTACAAAACAATGAAATGATTGGTTTATAATTATTGCAGTACGTGCTTCCTCTATCTCTCCCAAAGCACTTCAACAATAACATCAAACAAGTGATATACGATCTTGGAAAATACATGAGGTAAGTAGTAATATCTATTCAATTTGTTGTATATATTTATTATATTCATGATTTGTTTTTCTTGCTATGTAATCTATTGTATATTATTTTGTAAAGTCTCGTATCTATATATTTTTTTCCGACTTGAATCTCTTAATATAGGTGGTTGTCATCTAAAGAAATCCATAAAGAGGATATACACTATTGGAAGAGAAGAATTCCTCATTTATTGTGTGAAATACAAAAGTGTCTACCTCCAACTTTTTTCAATGCACAGGAACACTACCTCATACACCTAGTTGAGGAGATTGAATTGTGTGGACCTATACACACTAGGTCAATGTGGATGGTTGAGAGGCACTTGAAATCTTTGAAGGCTTTGGTTTGAAAAAGAGCACATCCTGAGGGTTCTATGGTAGAGGGATATATGGTATACCAGACTATGGTGTACATTACTGAATATCTTCTTAAGTTTGCATCAAATATCCATGTAGATTGCATTTGGGATCTCGAGCCTTTTAAAAAATTAGAAGGGGAGTACTTGATGGGGAAAGGTACATTGAGGAAAGTGAGAGGTAATAAATTATAAGATGTTATTATAATAAATTATTTCTTAATCTTCAAAATAAATCGGTTGTAAGTTTTCTATATTTTTTTTGTACAGGTGCTCAAGAGTGGGATGCACTACATTTTTATATTGCAAACAATCTTGATTGGATGATGTCAACATTCTGGTTGCACATTAACATGGGAAGGTGTATCTTCATTGGTTAAAGAAGCTCATCGTAATGGAGATTCCAATGTTACACAAAGGGAAACAGATTTAGCACATGGTTTAAGAGATTCCCTGGTACGTACAAATTTATTAATCACCCGTATGTTTATCAACTCACGATACAATAATTTTGACATGTTTCACATATTATTGCAGGTTAAACACCACAAGGCTATGTTCTGTAATGGTCAGAAATTTCGCATCAAAGTGTTGGATGACATGAAGAAAATTTGTGATTTAGGAATAATTGCAGTCTTTCAAGCGACTAATATTTCATCTAGAAACGACTTACATCCTCGAGAGTCTAAAAATTGATACTATGGCATTTTGGATGATATACTTGAGTGTGACATTAGTTCCTTCAAATTAGTACTCTTCACTGTCAAATTGTACAGGCTACGAATTAATCCAAATGATCCTAATAGAACTATTATTGAACATGATAATGGATTTATAATGGTTAATACAAGGTCATTTGAGCCAGTTAGGGATGAGCCCTATGTTCTTCCAAGCCAATGTGAGCAGGTATTTTACTCAGAGGTTCCACATAAACTAGGTTGGTCATTTTTTGTTAGACATGAACTGAGAGGAAGGCCAGTAAAGTATAATGCGATGGAAGAAGAAGATACCGAAGAAGTAGAAGATGATGTAGATGGTGATCATGATCGACAGTTATTGGATGATGTTCCTAACACAAATTTTCATGAAGAAGAAGAAGAAGATGATGACGATGATGCTACTACTAATGATGATGATGAAGATGATGTTGATGTTGATGATGATGATGGTGATGATGATGATGATGATGATGACAAGAATGATGATGATGATGATGATGATGGCGAGGATGATGATGATGATGATGAGGACCATGATGATGATGATGAGGATGATGACGACGAGGATCATGATGATGAAATTTAGAGGTATGCCATCAATCCTTAATCTATTTAATATTCATTTCTTGATAGAAATATATTTTTCTTATATGGTTACATAGTTTATTCATTATCTATTTAAAAGCTACAAGTTTCAACTACAAATAGAATATCGCTAATCTAAATTAACTATTAATCTAAATTAATTAAATAAAACTATTTAAAACACATATTGATTCGTGAATGTATTGAGCCTTATTCTCTTTCAAGTCAAAAGCATTTGTAAGTTTTTAGTTTAGAAAATGGAATTCATTAAATATCTATAAAAGGGAGTTGTACCTAGAATAAAATTCATAGGGAAAACATAATATAAGTGTTTACCCAATTTTTTGGTTAATAATTCTACCTCTATAGGTGATGCAAAGACCCTAGGTGGACTTGCAATCATTCATAACAAGAGGGACTTCCATAGTGTTCTCACAACACCAACCAAGCATCTTCATAAGATCCCTCTCCTTGATCCAAGCCAACTCCATAACCTATCATAGTGCACACCAAATCCTTATGCCACCTTACGTTCTACATGTTTGGAATAATCCCATGAATGTCCCTCAATCCATCCAATGGATTCATCCAAGCAATCTAATCAACAAACTATCAAATGCTCACCTTAACTAGGTGTTTCCTCCATCTCCACACACATCAAACAACTTCAAATAACATGTCCCCAAGGTGACTAAGCCCTCAACTCATCAGCTAATACAAAAACCCAATTTTAGCCCTTCACTAGGCCTACTTCCCTAGAAGGCTTATAATGTGAGACTGATTTAAGTGTTATATTGTGTACCTTTTAATGCTTTTAATTTTTATGTGATACTTATGATGGATGTGATTATGCTCACGATAATTGAATTACATTTGTAGGAAACTGAACCCCTTTCAGGAGCATCTTGCACAGTCTCATGGATCGACAGGTATACGTCAATACTCCTTATAGATAGTCTATTTAATACACTTATAAATAGTAAGATTGATGTCTTCGAAGATCTCTCCCATTTACAGGTGCTAGTGAATAGGTATTTGTCAGAAGTGTCTTCCTCGAGTGAGGGAAATATAGGAATAGAAGAGGAAAGTGAGACATGCAGTTTATCTAGAATAGGGAGATTAACTAGAGGTCAAAGGACTAGAAGGAAATTCAATAAATGCATGAAATTTTTCCTTGCTCAAGGGGGGTCATGTTCTTATGATGGTGAGACAAAAGCCGACATTGAGGTGCCCTTGAGGTACCAACATCTACAGAAACATTGGGTACCCAAGGAATTTCCTCCAATAAACACTAATTTTTGTGTTAACAAGAGGATATATCGCACAGAACCAACATCATTACATGGTTGGGCCTATTTTCTATGGATGGAATAAAGGTGTCTTACAATAAAGTTTTTGAATTGATGGAGTATGTTGGACCATGTTACGATTACAAAATTTGGATGCATATTGTTCAATATAAAAAAAGTATGCGTAGGTATGCCCTCTCAGAAAATTATATACAACAACAAGACAATAATAAAAGTAAAAGTGTGGCTATATACATTGATGGAAGGCCAAAAGCAACAGGAAATATTGCAGGTTTTATAAATATTACATGACTTGGGTCAACTATAAAGCAACCCAATTGCATATTTGAGGTGCACGAGGGAAATCGTGTATTCATCTGTGTGATAAGATCAATACGTGCAGGGGAAGATCTTCTTATTGATTACAATTTGAACCACATAGATACAAACAAGGCTACTATCATGGGGGTGGTACATACTATTAAACCAACTTCTAATCAATGACTCCAACATACCATTTAGTCAATAAATTTTTGGCTAACATTTTTATACTTGATCTTTGACACAGGGGCACAATACAGAGCAACCACCTAGAGGGGATGCAGGAAATGTTCCCAACTCATCTACACATGAACAGGTAAAACTCATTGTAATTGTGTAAACTAGATAGAAGAAAAATGTTTTTTTTTTAATGTTGTTTTCTTCATTGTTTTGGAGTAATTTTGATAATACTAATACTATTATTGTCACAGAGGGCCAGTGGTCGGAGGGAGGGAAAGGAACATGTAGTCCCTCAGCAGCCCCCCCCTGAGGAGGACCCTTTCTATATTGATTTAGTAGAGATCGATGACCCAATCAGTTTGATTAAAAAGGTGCTAAAGAAAATTGGCAGAGAAATTATACATTTGGCAACCATAAAGCCTACTACTCAAGAAATAAAAGATAGGGGATTTGAATTGTTGTACACCTCTGAAACCTTAAAAGTAAGTATTAATGAAATTTTTAATTATAACAAGAGTTCAATAATGGTTTTTATGTTATGTTCTTTTGTGGCATTAATTAAAATATGGATGCATTGTCTTTACAAAGTTTTTTGCATGATTTCGAGCCCCATTCCCATGATGAGGGTGTTGTAGGTGGTTCGGGTAGATTGCATGTTCCATTCCCCACTTGTTTTTTCCATAGAATATATAGGAATGATCATAATCATTGACAATACATGCTCGAACAATCCTTTTTTTTAATGCTCTAACAATCTTGTCCATGCTAGTCCACGCATTCTATATTTATGCATGCTCTAACAATTTTATTCTTCAGCTTCAAATCAATTGTATCTTATGATGATGCTGCCTCCATCCAAGACAACCAAAAATCTCTTTTCGGTTGTTGAGTTGACAACACGCAACTTACAAGCATCAACTGTTGCACCATCTATTGGTACACAAATCCCTCTCTTTCTCTCTTATGACAGCAACAAACAATTTATTTTTTACAACTTTTTAACATCAATTATCATTTGTTCTTTTATACTTCGTGACAAAGACTTATGAAACTTATGAAACTTTTTGCAATATGAGCTGCAACATCATTTCTTGGATGTTCCTATGTTCCTAGTATGGGAATGGTGAAGGATGTCATATTGATCATCAGCGACAATGAAGGCATTCCATTAAAAGTAGCCAAAGTTCCAAGTACTTTAAAGTTATTATTATTCTATAGTGATATAATAGTAATTTAGTTTTTGATCACTCTTCATCGACTAATGATCCCATGATTGTTTTGTAGGAAACGATGTTTTTTGGAGAAAACTTGGTGATGAGTGTTTACGAATATTCAGGCCCACCCTACGTACTTGGTGGAACATCATATCCTAACTAAAATCCAAAACCACTATTTTGATTTCATATCATTGCTAGAATAGTTTTCCTTTTCATCCATTTCTTGAACTATAATAAAGGTAGCTTCACTTCATTTATGAGTCTAACATATTTTTTTTTACTTAAAAGGTGGAATAACCAAGACAAAAAGTTGAAGGATGATCTTATAGAGAGCATGACCCAACTCTTTGGACCTCGTGCATTCGAGAGAAACTAGCTCCTTGAAAAATATGGTTTATGTTTTAAGTATATTAGGGACGAGTACTAAAAAAATTTACAGGATAACCCTAGGTATGAGCGTCCACCCTATGTTCCTGAGGCTGAGTGGCAGGCTCTGATTTTGGATGGAAAGTATAAAGTTGACAAGAAAAATAATATTACACTAGTAGAGAGTACATCAAGGTATGTGATACTGTCGAGAATGTAATTATGTACTAATTAACCGCCATATTTATACTATCTAACATATTTCAAACTTTTCATAGATTGCCTAACACATCAAAGGCAACAAAGGAAAGACTAGAAAAGCATGGGACACACAAACTCGACTCTAGTGGTTTTTTGAAACTTCAAGCACGAGTTGTAAGTATTAGTAAATGAAAAATTGTATCAAATTTTTTATATATTGTGATGGGAAATGCTAGGATAGACTAGCTTGTCTATGCTCCTAATCCTCAACTTGGATCTCAATGTTCCTCTAGACCAATATATGATGCAGAGTAACATGCTTTGGAAGCACCAACAAAATCCTAGCACCTTGGAACAACCAAGCAATTCAAGTTATCACCCCAATCCTCTATTCTCCACAAGAACATTCAAGGCTTGATTCACCTTCAAACAAGGAGCTAATATGTTATTACAACTACTCCTTTAATTCATGGACCCAACTCATCACATAAGGCTACATACTATTTACTTCTCCCTTGTACCATTCAAGGCGTCATACACCCTACCTTGACACCAAGTGTTTTGGACAACTCCAACCCTCTAACATAAATGGAAACCAAAACAAACATCAACACAACCCAAAAAAAATCAGGTCTAAGGAAAACTTGTTGTTACCTGTCACAGGGCAGATTGCATCACTTGACCTTTATTCTACACACCCAACCAAGAGTGCAATTGGATCCTCTAGGACTCCCAAACACCAAAGATAGTTTAGAACAAATCCAACATGACCAAAATAAGGTGTAACAAGGGTTGGAAACCCTACTAACTATTTACCATTTCCTTTTGATATTTTAACTACCCTCCATTGGTTGATGAAACAATGCAAGTAAAATTCACCATAACATGAAAAAATGTAGGGCTCACAGTTCAAGAGATGCCTCATAGAAGAGGATAAGAGAATTGGCTTTCAACAAGGCTATAGAGCCATGGCTGAATAGCTACAAGCTAAAATCAGTGTGGAAGGTTCTAATAATGATGCATCTGAGCCACAGGTAAATAAGCTAAATGAAATTTATTTCAAATTGAATAATTTACCAATTAGTCTATTTGATGTTAAGTTCCAATATAAAGTGAGTATATCTATTTTAAACAAGCAATGATAACAATGCATAGGATGTTGGAATGCAGCCTAACAATCCTTCTACACAATCTATGGATGCTAAAGGTTCGCATGATGTGCATCCCAGTGGTGGAGGTATACATTTTCTATTAAATTTTTTTATATGTAATTGAAATTGGTGTTTGGATTAATGTAACATTTTGTATAGCAGCTGTAGAGGATCGAGGGGTCGATGTTCATGAGCGTGTTGACGTTGAGCCCAGAGAAAATGATGTGGTCAAATTAGGTAAAGAGTGCCATAGTTATGTTATTTAAAATAATTAAATACTTGTAACAATTATAATAAATTATTTTTAATTTAAATCTTTTATTTTTTATTGAAGAGGACCCCCCTTTGCAATAGCATAGGAATTTGAGATCATCAAGAACAGAGAATAGAACAACTGATGAGGGGGGAATTGATGATGACACTGATGCTCCTCTTAGAGCTTACATAGAAAAAAGAAAGAAATGATTGTCATCTACATACCTTAATTGATAATGACTGAATTTTATGTCTCAATGGATTTAGTTATGTGCTAATGAATGTTCATGAATTATGTGTTAATGCAAAATATTGATGAACGTTGCATGTTAACAAATCTAATGTGTTAATGAATGTTATCATGTGATATTGATTGAATGTTACATTTTATTAATGGTTGAAAGAATGAATGAATGTTAGATGTTAACGGGGAATGTAGAGTGATGTTAGGGGGAGGGGGGTGGGGCCAAATGAGCTTCCACCTTTACATGGTTGGCCTTGTTTAGTAGAGAATATTAAACTATTCTCAAAACAAAGTGAAGGTCAATAAGATACTAAATATTTCTCTATTTTTTCCTATGTTTAGACTATTGTCCTATGCATCTAAGGCTTCATGCTTTGAACTGTCATGAAGTTCTAAACTTGTAGCTTTTTTATTGCATCCTTCGATCTCAGCACTATCTTGGGACTATGTTATCACCAATGATACAACAGTCGACATTCATGAGAGATATTTAATGCACAATCCTTGGATAGCAACATAATAAGATCTTTTGGCCTATTAGAAAAGCTTCCTCATGGATCCATGGAAGAAATTGATCATGTTGAAATTCCCATAGTTTGGTTACCCAAAGACAGTTATAACTAAACATTCATGATAGGCACAAAAGGAATATGAAAGAAGCTTTGGGATTGAATATTCTGTGTAAAGTAAATGCCTGAAAGGAATGCTTTGAACCTCAACAAGATCAATAGACATTTCATGAATATTTTGATATTTATCCAAATATGTATGGGAGCTTTAGAAAAAATTAAATGATGGATAGGACTGATGAAAAGCATCACAAGAAGGCAAAAAAATGAGGCTCTTTGAACAACATATAAAGCTACATGAGTTTGAATAGAAAATGATGCTGATGTAGAATAAAAGTCTCAAGATGCATTCTATATGTCCTAATTGGAATAATTTATGTGCTCCTAGTATTAAATGGTTCAGGATCTTCTAAAGTGTATTTTGAGATAAAATAGAGAAGTGTATCAGAGAAGGAAAATAATTATAATTGCCCAGGACGTGAAATTTACAATCTTGTTTAGACATATGTCTACAATGATATACCCAAATGCCTCAAAAAGAACCCCCAAAAATATCACTAAATAGTAGATGACCTACAACTTAGAAGCATAGATGATATCACATTTGTTTCATTCATTCATAGATGCTCTTATACAAATGCTAGAATAAGGGAACAATCCTTAACATGTGGTCTCTTCCCTTGAGTACAAAGGTGCTATATAAATTCAATGGTTCCAAGGTAACTACTATTAACAACTATAGTTCTTTTCATGTAACTACCACAATCTAATAATATATAAATTATGCTATCTACAAATAGGTCCCGTATGTAACAATTATACTTATTCAACATGCATTATATTTGTAAATTTTGATATGTTTCTAGTATTTCTACCATTAAATAGAAATCTAAGAGATACGATTAGTGTTGATTATGTGTTTTTAATTGAATTTTTTAACATTCAAAGTTTCCTAATGTTGCCATATGGAATCTGCTGTGCAGGTTGGGGCTTGTTGCAACTATAAAGGTATCTAGTTTTAATCTTTCCATCTTGAGCTTGCATTGCAAAAATGTATTGTAGCAAACATTTGTAATTATGTTGTTTTAAGGAATTTATGCTATGCTATCTTGCAAACCCCTATTTCAATAAGCCTTTATTAAATGCTAATGTTTCTCAATTTAAAATCGTGCTAAAAATAGTAGGTTGACTTTAATAGTTTTGTATTTATGTATATCTATATTGTGCTTTGCTCTTTTTGACTACTTCTTTGCTTTCTGTCTTTATTCAGTGTTGTTGCAAATTTTACTATTCATAATGTCCCATTCAATATTCCTAGTTCAAAGTTATCTTTATACGGTCTAAATGTGTGCCTATACCCCACTGATTTTTGACCAATTGTCTTATTCATCTTGAACTTTTATTAACTATTGATTATAATGAAGCAAATAGATATATGAAAGATAAACTCATCAAGTCCATGTTTTATGTATTTAAAATGATATTTCTAAGAGGAAGCTTGGTAGACATTGGTAGAGAAGATAAAGTGTGGTAACCTCTAGAATGATATATAACTGTTATTATTTCTACTTTGTGCTATCCAAATAAAAAAGAATGCCACACACTAGATTTTACTTTCAGAGAAAAGATACAAAATCATATGTTATTTGATAATTACCAATTGGTAAAACTACAAGCCATTTGAATGAGAAATAGTATGGGACAAATTATCAAAGACACATAGAGACATGAACATGGGCTTAGCTCTTGAGATGCATCCAGAGGGCAAGGTTAATATTAAGTTATTTGTATCACATAAACATACAGGCACACTCTAATTAGTAGCCATTCCTGGCTCCCCAGAATCCTATAACTTCTTTTCCTGTCCCTATAGTGGACAAGATTTGATGAAATACTATAATTTGGAGTTGAATTAAATATCAAATTGCTTTGGATACCTGCAACTGGATTTATTTTTTGCAGTCACATTTTAAATTCACACATGCTTAAGAAAAAATAACTTCCATCAGGCCTGGACAAAAACCAGAATATAATTACCAAAATTGTAAAGGACATCTAAAAGAAGCTAGCAATTTTTTTGTTTTGTTTTACTTTGTATCCGTCACAATTACAATGTCAGCCACAAGCATTGCAATGGAGTTGTTGTAGTAGCGACACCCACTGCAGTCACAATTGCCAAGGTTTTTGTCACAATTGTGACATCAACCACAAGCATTGCAACGAGCTTGCTATAGTGGCGATGCCCAACTGCCATCGCAATTTCTAGGATGTTCGTCGCAATTGTGATGGCAGCCACAAGCATTGTGACAGGGTTGGTGTCACAATAAAGTGGTTGCATAGCAACGGATATTCATCGTAATTGTGATGATAGAGGGTAGACGTTGTAATCTACGATGAAAAAAGAATGATGTCTATTACTATCACAGTGGCAACACATTGCTGTCGTAATTGCGACACATAGTCATCGCAAATTGATGCCAAATGTATTAGTTCCATATACAATCTAGAATGGTGATTTACTAGTACTCCTAAATTGACATAATTATTATATAAAGATTCTTCCTATGCTAAAATTAGATCCCAACCCTTTGGCTTATCTCCAACCAAACATCTCAACAAACATTGATTCACAACTTCTATTTGTTCACTAGTCTGTAGATGATGTGATGAGATTAATTTCAAATCTATCTTCATCTTCTTCCATAATGTACACCACAAATACCTAATAAAATTGGTATCTCGATCTGAAATTATGCTCTTTGGTAAACCATACAATCTCACCACTTCTTTAGAAAACAACTCTACTACATAAATAACATCACTAGTCTTCTTGCAAGGAATGAAATGTTCCATATGTTCCATAATCATTCCCTCATTGAATCCTTGGTAAACCAAGAACAAGATCCATGCTGATATGCTCCCACAACTTCTCTAGTACATGTAATGGCTGATACAACTCCATATTCTTCTTTATTCCTTTTTCCATCTAACATACTCTTCAACTCTATACAAACTTCTTAACATCTTTCTATAATTGTGGCCAATAATAGTTCTTAGCAACTAAATAAATGGTTTTATCTCTACTAAAGTGTCTAGATAACCCTCCACTATGCTTATCCTTGATGAGATTCTCTCTCATAGAACTTATTGGAATACATAATTGACTTCCTTTGAGAAACATACCATCATGGATTATGAAATCTGACCACTTGTTCCTATCAAGTGTAATAGGTTTTGTATTCCAAGCTTCACCAAAATCAAGATCCTCTAAATACAAATTCTTGAGTTCCTTGAACCCAAACATCTCAATCTACATCTCTATCAGCAAAATATGTCTTCTACTAAGAGTATCTACAACTTTGTTTGACTTCCCACTCCTTTGTTTCAAAATAAATATATAAATCTACAAAAAATCATCTCACTTTAAATACCTTTGGTTCAATTTTCCTTGACTATTCAAATATTGCAAATCTTGATGACCAGTATACAAAACAAACTCTTTAGGAAGAAGATAATGTCTTCACTTTTTCAATGCCTAAACTATAGCATAAAATTATTGATCATAAATATAATACTTTCTTTTGGAAAGATTCAACTTCTCACTAAAATAATCAACAGGTCTACATTGTTGACTGAAAATAGCTCCTATTGCAGTACCACTAGAATCACAATACACTTGAAACACCTTCTTAAAATCTAGAAGTGCTAAGATAGGATACTTTGTAACCTTTTGTTTCAATAGATTAAAACTCTTATATGCTCCTATAGTCCACTTAAACTCTTTCCTATTCCCTCTTTTTACTTTTAGTCAAGGGTCCAAAATTACTCCTAAAATCCCTAATAAAATTTCTATAAAAACTAGTGAGTCTATGCAAATATACGACCTTAGTAACACTCCTTAGAGTAGGCCATTTTAGGATATCCTTCACTTTTTTAGAGTCTATCTTTAGACCTTTTTACGTAAACTAAAAATCCCAAGTACACCAACTCCTTCACAAAACTACCCTTTTTTCAAGTTTATTAGCAACTTTTCTTCCCTCAACTTCTCAAACACCTTACAAATATGCATAAAATGCTCCTCTAATGTCTTAATAAAGATCAAAATATCATCTAGGTAAACAATAAAAAACTTACCTAGAAACTCATTTAGTAACTAATTTGCAAGCCATAAGAAATTTCTTGATGAATTGGTTAGCCTAAAAGATATTACTAAACACTCGTATAATCCTTCCCTTGTCTTGAAAGTATTATTCCAATCATCTCTTTCGCTAATGCAAATCTGATGGTACAAACTCTTCAAATCTATCTTTGTGAAATACATAGCTCCACTCAAACAATCCATAATCTCATCCATCCTTAGCAATATAAACATGTACTTGATTGTAATCTTATTGATGGCTTGAGAATCTATACACATCCTCCATTCTCCATTTTTCTTTGGTACCAATAATCTTGGTACAACACATAGACTTAAACTCTCTCGAATCAACCCTTTTGCAATAACTCATGCACTTGTCTCTTCAACTCTTTTCTTTTTTTTGGTATCAATTTGTTCTTTTCCTTGTTTGGCAGGATGGTGCCTAGAATCAAGTCCATTTGGTGATTGATCTTCCTCACATGTGGTGATCCATTAGGTACATTATCTACTACAATATCTAAAAAATCTTCCAACAAATGCAACTTCTATAGGTACCTCCTCTACTTCTTCTTTACCATATTTTGGAGTTATAAAAAAATACATATGTTCACACCTCATACCCTCTAGGAACTGCTTTCCATCAACAAATCATACTCTAGTAACACTACACCCCTTTTCATTTGTATCCTTCAATGGATTCAACTCATGTTTCACTCATCCCTTCTCAAGTATAGTTATTTGTACACCCATCATGTACTACATGCAGGCTATCAAACTACCATTGCCTACCCAACAACATATGACATATGTCCATAGGTATGATATCACATAATATCTCATCTTAGTAGCTTCCAATCTTGAACATCACTAGGAATTGGTCATTGATCATGACCTTGTGGTCAATTTTCACCTAGGTAATATGGCATGGATTCAAATATTTTTGCCTCTCAAGATTTGACTTCATGACCATATTTTTTGACACCAAATTGTCGATGATTCCTCCATTGATAATTAGATCACAAAACTTATCTTCACACTTTCACTTTGTGTGAAACAAACTCCTTCTTTGATCAAGCTAATTCTCACCACTGAACAAAAATCTTCTATTAACTAGGACTTATCCTCTTTCAGCATCTTCAAAATGTGAAATTTGGTATCTTTATCAACATGCACAAATCTAGCTTGACCTTCAATTCTCCTATCTATTCTTTCTTGGTGTTGAGGACATTCAAATTCCCTATGTCCTTCTTCATAATGAAAACACATTCCACGAAAACCTCCTCTACTATATACATTCCCTCTGCTTCTTCCTCTCTAATCTATGTTGTTATGATCATTTAAACAATTGAAATTATTTTCCCTTTGGTTCTAATCGCTCCTACTAGTCTCACCCTTCTTCTTTTGATCTTAATTTTGGTCTCCATAATACCATCTACCAGATCTTCCACCATGACCTCTACAACTTTTCTCATTATCAAATGTCTCATTTGACTTTTTCTCAACTCTTAGGGAAATTTGGTATGCCTCTTTAATAATGCTCATTTAGATCAGACTCAATTCCTCCTTAGCACTTTTCCTCAGCCCATTAAGGTAAAGGGAAGATTTCTCCTTGTTATTTTCTATATGGCCAGTTCCAATGAGAATTTAATAGAACTCTTTTGTATACTGTTGAATAGATCTTCATGCTTACTTCAACCCTTGCATTTTTTAGTATATCAAGCTCATAATCCATGGGAATAAATTGTCATTTCAATTTAGAAATCATTTGATCCCATATTTTTATTTTATCCTTCCCTCTTCTATTTCATTCCAATTGAATCTCTTGTCACCAGATCTTTGCACAACTCTTTAGTTTTTCCTTTGCAAACTTGATCCTATTAGGATCCTCAATGTATTCATACTCAAAGTATTCTTCTAACTCATTGATCCAATCATTTAAATCCTTTGGATTAAGATTCCCTAAAAAATGTGGAAACATCAAAATTAGGTCTTTTCCAATCTTGGTGATGACCTTAAAAGCCCTCTCTTCTTCTAGGTTCAAGATTTCCTCTTCTTCTTCTAGATTAGATTCTCCTTCTCTTTCATCATGCTTATCATCTCTTACAACAAGATTTATCCCTCTATGAATACACTCTTCTAATGATTTCATTTGTCTCTCTATGGCTCTAAAAACCTTAGGTGTAACACCTTCAACACCAATCTCTCTTTGTGGAGGCATTTTCACACTTTCACTGAAACCCTTATAAAAACTACCTCACAATTAATGATCTGTCTACATGCTCAACCCAAACCATGGTCTTGTGCAACATGCCTCAGTATCAGTGATTTTTCTACATGCTTAAGAACTCCTTCTATAATACCACTTGATGAAACATTCTCCCCTTTATACCACAAACATGTAAAAAAAAAAGAAAAGAATATTATTTGTGAGAAAAAAATATGGGCTTCTTTTTATCACCACAAATGTAGAATAACAGAATAATACAATATGCTAAACCACATGGGAACCTTCCTAACAATAATTTGTAAGACAATGCTACAAACTATCACCTAGAGCTGTCCTAGATGATCTACATGAATTCCTTATATTGATAATTTTACACCACCTGAGAAGTTTCTAGATGTCAAACCCTAACACTTGAGATTGACTAACCCTAAAATTACATATAAAGTTAGCCCAATACAATAATGACCATTATTTTAGGAAAATTTGGTCAGCCTGACTCTGGAAGACCATAACTTGTGAATTGTTGAACTGATTGGCTATTATGACCCCATTCTAGAATACTCAACTTGTTATATAGAGGCCTTTTTGCATAAGCTCCAATTGACCCATTTTGGAGTCCATCCAAGGGCTTCAAAACTGAGCCTAAAGTTTTTTTAGCAGGATTACACACCAAAAATCTATAATAACTTCACAAATAGTGATGATTCTGTGCTAAAATTTAATTGGTAGGCTGATATATCCAAGAAAAACCTCCACCTCTAAAATTAGGACATCTCAAGCTCATATGACTGAATTACTAAGTAGCAAGCCTCTAAAAACAACTCTGCACTGAGATGACCCTTATTCAAGAAACATAAAGGAAATATTTTTGGGTGATGTAAGATTTATCTTACACCTAGGATGCTCCTACATCACATGGTGAGATTCATAGTCTTGTCTACATTTATTTTGAAGTCGGAGATGTTGGAAATTTGATTGAAAAGCTCATTATTGAAGATCAAAGAGGGAGATTGTTGGAAAGAAGGAAGATTATTGTTTTCAATCATTGTTTTGTCATTGATGTCAAACCTACTATTTGTAGGAATGATATTTTCTTATAAGATCCAAGTACTATTTGTTGGGACTCAAAATTGAAGCCCTGATTTTGAGTACCATCCTAAAAATCAAGCCTTATAAGTGCTTTTTGATGCATGTGTACTTGACTATCTATTTAAGGCCTAAGAGGTGTTTAGTGTTTCTAACACCTTTCATTTATTATGTCTTTGCATTCCATAAAGAAAAATTTCCATTTTGAGCTATTCTGTGAAGTCCCATTTTGAGTAATGACCAAATTTGCATTTTTGCCTAAGTGTCAAACATTGACAGGAGGCCGTGTTTACATTTGAATATATAGCACTCAGTAATGTTTCATAAATCATAGCTTTGGGAGTGTTTAGCATCCATACTAAAGAGCTTATGTTTCAGATTTTGAGTTTTTTTGATATGTTTTGACTAGGTTTTGAATCCCTCAAAGTTGGTCATTTATTGTTGTCATGCTGATGCAAATTGCTCTGAATTCTAGGAGGCTCTGTTTGACTTGTTATAACTTTGGCATAGTTCACCAAAATGAGAAAATTAATTTTTAATTGCATTCTAGTGGTCAGATAATTTCTATGTTTCAATTTTGAGCTAATTATGAATCCGTTTGATCATTTTTCAAATGCAATTTATGATGTTTTACTACAGTCAAAAGGTATAGATTGGTTGATACCCCTATTCGTGATGTTATATGTTTGAATCCATGATAGGTTAGATCAAATGGATTATATCGTTGTGTTCTTCTCTTAAAATTTTTTACATGTGCCAATTTTTAAATCTTGACAAATCTATCTGCATGTTTTCCCAGGTCCATTCCATTTGCAAAAAATGTTTTTCTGCCAGTGTTTTCAGTTTTGCAAATTTGAGTAGCCTACTTTGACCACTTGCCATTTTTGCCTCGTTATTCATCATGAGCCCTAATTGCATACTTATATTTTCCTCAAAACAATGAACTAATGCCCTAGTTTTCATTTGACCAAGTGTCAGTTTACCCAATTTTCAAAGCCAAATCTGAACACATTTCATTGTTTTCTAACATGTTTGCTTGTAGGCAGTTCTAAGAGGGCAACTTTGATAGTCAATATCTTTTGACTGAGAATTCATCATGAGACAAGATTTGATAGGGTAAGAGTATGTAGAACAAAGAATGAATAATTTTGATTTTAAAGCCTAGTTATTTGTTTGAATTAGTTTTTAAAGCCAGTCGATAGGCCCTGTTAGCATAAAATCATAGTTCATAGATAAGATGTGAAATGAGTCTTAATGATCAATTAGTGCTCAAAATTAATCCCATTGAATTTTAGATGCTTAATGGATTGATTTGATAGTTCATTCACTTGAAAATGAATTTTTTTTTAGTTAGACTCGCTTTGGGGCCCAACTAAATGGTATCAAATTGATAAGGTATATCATGGATTAAAAGTTTCCTAAAATTGAAAGGTTATAATGATTGTAATCACTATAACTTTGGGAACATATCTTTCAAATTTGGAAAGGTAAAAGATAAAGTGGGAGATATTTACAATGAAATTGATCAAGCATCCAAATTAGTTCAGCTGTATGAGGTCATGGCCAACAAGAGAAAAATTTACATTGTTCTTGAGTTTGTATCTAGAGGTGAGCTCTTTGACAAAATTTTTAACCATTGAAGATTGAAGGAAGATGAAGCAAGGAGATACTTCTAAAAACTTATTTATGTTGTTGATTATTTCCACAATAGAGGTGTTTACCATAGAGATCTAAAGCCAAAAAATATGCTTTTGAACACATATGGGAGTTTCAAAATATTTGACTTTGGCCATAGTGCATTGTCTTAGCAAGTTAGGGATGATGGTCTACTTTACACCACTTGTGGAACCCCCAACTACATTACCCCTAAAGTCATCAATGATAAGGGTTATGATGGGGCAACAATAGACTTGTGGTCATATGGTGTTATCCTATTTATTTTGATGGTAGGGTATTTTCCTTTTGATGATTCAAATCTCACCATAGTATAGTCAAAAGAAGATTGAAAAGAACTTATGGAATAGGGATAGTGAAATTGATGCCTATGAAAGAGAGTGGCCATGTGATTCCGAGGGCCAGTAATAGAGGTTTATGTAATAGGGGAAAATTCTGAGAGGTGTAGTTATAGTAAAAAAGAATACCATGAGAGTCATTCACTTTCTCATAAATCTCATCAACATCTGATGAAGATTGTCCAACTGCTCTCATTTTCGATGGGATATTCAATTGAGTCTCTACAAAAATTCTAATATATATGGCATTAATTTATCTTCCTACTCCTAATTTCCTTGAATCTCAAACACATGAGTAGCAGGGGGCGAGGAAGTTTTCCTGTTGTTTGAAAATAAGACTACTTCATTGGTCCCTTACCATTGCAACATGGAAGAATGTATGGGGGTGGGTTTGGATAGAAAAACCTTAAAGAAAAGAACAAAAAGAGAGAGAGAGATGCCAAAGGAAGACCATCTCATGGTGTTGCAAGAAGAATGAAGGGAGACACATATGTTGCTTCTTTAATTCAATGAAAGTAGAAGAGGACATGCCACTTGATCAAGCAGAAATAGCAGCCAAAAAAGATGACATCAATACCCCTAGCCCCATGACACTGAAGAGGGGAATTTTGTGCAGATTGAAGATTCCTTAGCAAAGAGTGCAGTAAAGGTAGTGGAAAGATCCAAGGGCAAAGGAGGACGATAACTAACAAGTGAGCTCCTCACATGTTGGCAAAGAGAAAAGACTTTGCCATTGAAAATGGAAGCTGTCGATTGAAGAGAGACGCTCATCTTGGAGTGATATCAAAGGAATAGTTGTAGAAGTATTTAAAAAACACAAAGAGAAGGGTAGATCTCCTCCCCACAATCACAATAGGGAAATATTATGTAGATGAGGAGCACAAGAGCTTGAACTAAAATGAATTATCCCACATTGAGTGGGTATGGTGGTCTTGTGTTGTTTAAATACATGAACACTTCTATAATAATTGTTTGAAAAGATGCTGCCTTTTGAAGCAAAGCTACAAGGTGGAGCCCGCCCAACATTGGATGGAAAAGTCATATGGGTTTTGATTGGCGGAGATATTAAGGTGCTAGAAAAGTTGCCAGATTCTGGTCGTCCCTATGTCACCACTAAAAAATGGGAGGTTTAGCTAGTGGAGACATGGTGACCTCCCAAAAAATGTAAAAAATGGAAAAAATTGTGGGACCCACCAGTGGTCAGGGGGCCACTTACTGTTCAACATGTGGCATAGTGTGAATGGTCAAGGAAGGTATAAGGAGATGTATTTTAATAATTACTTTTTTTTATTTCTAGTTTTGAGCATTCAATCTAAGAATTTGAAAATTTTGTTTCAAAATTTTGAACTTTCTATAGTGTAGACTATAGAGATTTTAATTTTTTTTCAAATTCATCCATTTAAATTGTTCATTTTATAGCCTTGGGCCAGTTTTTCAAATGGCTACTCGAGGGGCGAGATTGAACCAAAATATGGACTCCAATATACTATTGGAATCAGGAGGAGATGAATTTTTTGAATATGGGATTAGAATTTGTATAGGTATTTAGCAGTATAGTCTATACCCCAATTTGTATTTTCTAGGGCATTCTCAGTTGAATGGACAAAATTCATTAGTGAATATGAAAATTAGTTGGAGGGTAGAATTGAAAGTTTGTTGAAGCCTGAATGAGGAGGAAAATGATTCTAAAAGGTTTATCTTTCCTTTAGAGGTCATTTGACTAATTTTTTGCCTTTGCCTTGATCTTAGATCTAACATCAAAATCAGTTATGTTTTCCATCAAATATTTAAGATATTTCAACTTTGGAGGCAAAATGAGTGAGAATATGATGTGCAGTTACATAGAGAGAGTAGAAATATGTTTTGCATCTGCAAATGGAAGTTTTCTAAGTGGACACATGGCAGACATAGAACAAATCTAGGAATTCATTCTCTTCTATATCATTCTCTTTCTTTCTCATTTTGGAGGTGGTTGGTAGTTTTCTCTGTGAAACGAACAAGGTTCCAATTTTTACTATGAGATCAAGTTATTGTTGGTTTTGCTTCCTATCTATTAAGTTGAGCTCTACTAGTGAAGGCTATACATCCATTCTTATGTAGGTTTCTAGTTTCATTTCATGTATTGCTTCTCTAAGATAATGAAAATGGGTGATAGTTCATGTGATATATCCTAAGTTTCATTTAGTGTTGCCAACTAATGTATTTCATCTTTCTAAGGATGAATGCAAAAGGGGATTTACAATGAATTATCTATGTTCTCTTATTCTATCTCCTAATTCTTCATATGCTATTAACTTTTTGATTGAATGAATAAGGTTCATTCAATTTAAGACAACTTGGATGAGTTGTGTGTCAGATCTATTGTTGCTTTTAATTCAAGGATTTAAGTAAATACTTCAATGATTTGATAGGGTTTCTAGGTGAATGGAGGGGATTCTAGTAAGAATGGAGTTTGAGGATTTCAATTGATAAACTTAATTATAAGCAAATCAAGTTAGGTCATCTTGCTGGTAGTGACTCTATGTTGCAACGGATGAGGCGTTGTCACTAAATTAGATGCAAGCTAAGATGAAGGTCATTTGCACAAATCATTTTAATCAAATCAATTAAGTTTTTCACATTTTGTAGTGGGCTAAAAGGAATTAACCCTCACATAGCTTATGGGTTCATAGATTATGATTTATAGCTATTTCATTCCTATGTTATTGCATAAGTATCAGAAGACATAAGGATTTCATCTATTGTTGATAGATTTAGATTATATGTTTATTTGCACTGGTACCAGATATTAGAACCTCAAGGTTAACCTACCTAGGTTTTGCAGAGCTTAAAGTGAAGGAGTTATGGCTTATAGTTGGCCCAAGATTGTAATGAAGTGCATCCATCATAGGACTTTTCTAGCCTTAGATGTATTGGTCTAGTTTCTTGGTTAATTTTAAATCTATTAAATTAGGAGCCAACAACTCTAATGATTGAAAAAGGAGTTATAGAGATGTTTTGGAGAGAAGCCATTAGCACTTATATCTATACTCACAACCTAGTTCATTTGAGGAAAGGAAAAAACAAGACACCATACAAACTTTGGTATAGTTATACACCGAATGTAGGTTACTTAAAAATGTTTGGAAGTAGGTGTTATATTCATTAAGATGTAACAAATGGGGAGTTTGATTCTATACAAGATGAAGGTATATTCCTAAGTTACTCTACTAGGAGAAAGGATTAAAAATGTTTAAAGAAGGTGATTGATAGTATGATTGAAAGTGAAAATGTTAGAAATGATGAGTTTGAAGATAAGAATGATGAGGAAAACAAGAAATAACCCAAGGATTACAAAATTTTTTTATATGTCTATGATGATGCACCGTATACTGCATCCTAGAACCTAAACAAGTCATTAAAATGATACACTGATAAAAAATAGAAAGCAACCAAGGAAAAATAGAAATACACCAAGAAACAACAATGAGCTACCAAGAAATTTCCTTTAGTACCTAAGCCACAGACATAACAATCCAAGAAAAATATTGAGCCCCAACTAAGTGATGATATACTAGAGACTAACAATCTAAACCTATTTATAGAAATATGTTAGAATAATTCACAAGATCAAGCAATTGAAGACAAAAGTGTTGGAGGTGTGAAAAGAAGTAAGTTTAAGGATAACACATGTTTTGTTAAAACGATTTAGAATAATTGAGAGGTGGGGTAAATTAGTTATCCTCAGGTTTAGATGTACAAATTAAACTTTTCATCACTTCAATGCCTCATATCTAAAAATTCAATAGCTTAGTCTCTATAGAAGATAATCAATACCATAAACTTGTAGTCCACTATCCTAATAATAACAAACTTGCATAGTGTAAAACATTAATAGTAAAATATCTCAAAAGACATCCACACAAGTATGACACTAGGATTTAATGTAGAAACCCAATTTGGGAAAAATCACCAATAAAATGTCACCAATTTTTTACTCTTCTAAAGTGAGCTATGTTAGGAGCCCACCTTGTTAAAGGTCACAAAACACACTATTAAATATGACACTGTTAAAGGATTTAGTCACCCTATCAAAAGTGGCCTTGTTAGATGAATTTAGAACATTCTATTAGAATGTCACCATGATTAAAGGATTTACTTATGATTATTAGGTCAACCTTGATTAAAGGATTTCCATATTAATATAATGGTTATAAAGTTACAATAGTTTGATATTAAAAATACAAGACACTCTTGCAAATACATATCACAATTTGGTCTAATAACTAACTCATTGAATGACCTCAATTAAAATATCCATTATTAATTTTCTTGGAATTACTTCAAGAAATCACTCTTCTTCACAACTCTTCATTGTTAAGCCTTCTACTCAAGTTCGCTAATCAAAAAATCAACAACTGCAGCAATCTTGTTAAGGTCTTCTCCAGGTCTACTAACCTCTTTAATTTTTTCCCTTATATCTCCTTAAATAGGTAATTCTAATATTTTTCCACCTAAAAATCAATGTATACCTTAAGGTTTTGATTAGATTCAACATATACAATGAATTCTTCCATCAGTTTGTCTCCTCTTTTCTTTTCTTGAAAATTCTCCAAACTTTTTCTTGAATTCTTGCATAGAAATGATCAAACATTGTTTCTCTTGAATTAAATTCTCTAGGTTATCCAACCTTATCTTCAACACACTTTACATATTCAAAGAAATCAATTGTGTCGGTTGGAAATCATGATTTCCTCATAATTCATCAAATGTTGTCCCTTGGCCAACACTTTGTTCTAATGTTTGATCATCACTGAATTACTCAATTGCTATTGCTTCTTCTTCTTGGAACATTTGTAGATACTTGGTCAATAGTGATGCTTGGTTGATACTATATTTTGTTCATCTTATAAGTTGTCACTCAGTCAACTCTAGCATCACTCAAAATAAGCTTCAAGTTCCTTAATCTTCTACTCTTTTTCTTGGTAAAGCCTATGCATTTGGTCTTTCTTTGATCTCTTCTTTTAGACTTTATTAAAAATATCATCTTCACTTATATTATGATTAAAAAATCACATTATCTTGTCAAAGTCAAATTGATCAAGTTCTCATTGTTGTTTCTCATAGCTCAACCTTTCCTATAGGTCCTTCTTCTCAAATCCTCTACATCA
Source organism: Cupressus sempervirens (assembly GCA_028749045.1). Taxonomy (NCBI): domain Eukaryota; kingdom Viridiplantae; phylum Streptophyta; class Pinopsida; order Cupressales; family Cupressaceae; genus Cupressus; species Cupressus sempervirens. The sequence goes on from CM053786.1 coordinate 578,675,642, forward strand.
ATCATCTGCATACAGAACTCTACATAAATAGAAAACTATCTCACCAATAAGATTTGACATCAATGACAACATAACAATTATTCCAATTTTAGTTTCCAACAATCTCCCTCTTTGGCATTAATGCCAACACCTCTAGTTACTATGCAGTCCAAAACATATGATTTCTTTGAGAATCTCCCACTATGTTTAGAATCAAATCTTCATCAATATCCTTAGTTTCATTTTGATTCTCATCTTATTGTTTAGAAATATCCCTTTTTCAATTTCATTCAGATTCTCATCCATGTAGCTCTAATATGCAACAAATAGACTCCCTCTATCACATCTGATCATGAAATCAATCAACTTCCTTTGTATTGCTGGTGCCACCTTACATATATTCTCTCTCTTTACAATAACTTTTTAGCTCTTCCTAAATAACTTCCTCTTCATATGGTAATTGTATAATATATCCCTCACTTACATTCTCTCCTTCTTTGACAAAAATGCCAAAGAAACTTCATCTCTCTCATACATCTTTACCATGTATATATATTCAAGTCAATACTTCTTAATCTTATCCATCACCTGTCATCTCTTCTTATGAGAGATACAAAGTTTTTTTCTTCTACCTTCACTACTTTAGGCAACTCCTAAAGTATAATTTTCTACATCAACTTGTAGGATAATATGATCAAAACATTTGATGCATATTTATATCTAAGCTTAAGTAGCCTTAGCTAGGGGAATCACCCCTAATTTACCTCTTAGATACTCATGCACATCCTTAGGTAAATCCTTAGTGAAAATATCAACTATTTTCTCCTTAGTGTTCACATATTCCAATCTCACTTCTTTATCTTGAACCAACTCTCTCAAATAATCAAACTTGATAGGAATATGCTTGGTCTTTGTGTACATTATAGGGCTATTTGATATGTTTATAGAAATTGTGTTGTCACAGTAGATAAAATCAGGACCAATGATCTCTTTCTTCATCCCTTTCAACAATTTCTTGATCCACATAATTTTTGAACAATTTATTGCTACTACTACATATTTAGCTTTTGCCATTGATTTTGAGATGTAGTTCTAATTCTTACTTGTCCAAGAAAATAATATCTTTCCTAGAAAGAAAGGTCCACCACTTTTACTTTTTCTGTCATCAATATTGACTCCACAATTAGCATCTATATACACTTTTTGTTTAGACTTTTCATTCTTCTTGTAATATAGACTATAGCCTTATATTCAATTTAGTTATCTTAGAATTCTTTTCACAACCATCATGTGATTCTCCTTAGGATTTGGAGAAAACCTTGCAACAATCCCAACTACCAATGCAATATATAGTCCCCTATGAACAACATATTATTGCTTTCCAATCATTGATCTATACAATGTCTAGTTCACATTAGTAAAATCATCATTCTCAGATAGATTATATCCTATAGCCATAGGTGTACTAACTGGTCTTGAATCTTCCATCCCAAAAGTTTTCAGTAATTCTTTGATGTATTTTGATTAAGTATCATAGACACCTTGCTTCATTTGATATACTTGCAAAACAAGAAAGAAGTTTATTTCACCAATCATAGACATTTCAAATTCCTCCTTCATCTCATCTACAAATGATTTGAATAATGCATCTTGTCCTATAAATATGACATCATCAATATATATTACAACTATTAGTATCCCTTTACCATCTTCCGTTTTCAAGTACAAATTATTGTTGTCATTAGTTCTTACAAAACCAATCTTTACCAAATACTTATGCAACCTCTCATACCATGCTCTAGGAGCTTGTTTCAATCCATATAGGGCTTTGTGCAGTTTACATACCATTTTCTTCTTGTTGGGATCAACAAATCCTTCTGGTTGTTCAATGTAAACTTCTTCTTCTAGTATTCCATTCAGAAATGCAGATTTGCCTACCAATGTGGTATACTTTAAATCCTTTATAAGAAAAATATGCAAGTAATATTCTAACTCCTTCCAATATTACAATTGGGGAAAATGTTTCCCCATAATCAATACCTTCTTCTTATGCATATTCTTTGCATACCAATCTAGCCTTGTTCTTTATGATTTCTCTTTTTTCATTCAGCTTGATCCTAAATACCTGCTTTGTTCTAATAACATTCTTGTACTTTGATCTAGGTATTAGTTTCCAAGTGTTCTTCTTCTTTATCTTTTCAATTTATTCATTCATTTCTTGAATCAAAACTTCATTATCTAGAGCATCCTTTATTGATTTAGGCCCAATTTCACAAAGTAAACATGTATCACTTCTAAGTCTTTTCCTTGTCATAACCCTATATTCTTTTTTTCCAATAATTTATTTAGGTAAATGGTGTCTTCTCACATAATTTTCTAGTGTAGGTTATTTTCTTCTTTAATCTTATATAGGTTCATCTTGAAAATTTATTTCAAGTTCATTGTATATCTCTTCTTCTAGTTATTCTTTAGGTTCTAGTTGCTTGATATTGTCTTCCTAATGTTTGACACCTCTTCATATTACTTGGCATCTTCCTACTAATACTTGACACCTAGAGTCTGTTTCCCAGCAACCTGTTGCTACAACTCGACATTTATTTTGTTGTTGTTATTTGATAGCTTTTTTTTATATCTTAGGTAAGGTGAATAGAACACCTTCATTTACATTTATGAATGTGCTATAATCTTTAGGTTCTATCTTGCACTCAACTTCATTTTTTTCTACATATTCATCAACTTTCACATTTGTACTTTCCACAAATTTGTTAGTGTTAGAGTTCAAACACTTATAAGTTTTTCTCTTAGTAGAATATCTTGGGAATATGCCTTCATCACTTCTAGAATCAAGTTTTACATTCCTATTTTCCTTTAGTATATAACACTTGCTTCCAAAAACTTTAAAATACTTCACATTAGGTGCATACCCATACCATAACTCAAATAATGTAATGTTTGTACCTTTCTTGATTTGTACTTGGTTCAAATTATAGATTGTTATACTTATAACTTCTCTCTAGCACTTCTATGATACATTGTTCTCCATCATTAGTGTTCTAGCACAGTCCATGATTAATTTATTTCTCCTTTCAACTATTCCATTTTGTGGAGGGGTCCTAGGTACTAACATATACCTTATGATTCCTTTATCATTGAAGAATATGTTGAATTCATTAGAGATAAAATATCATCCTCTATGAGATCTCAAGAACTTCAAACTTTTACCTATTTCCTTTTCAACTCTTGCTAAATACCACATAAACAATTGAAAAGCATCAGATGTTTCTTTAAGAAATATCACCGTCATAATTCTAGAATGGTCATCAAAAAATAAAATGAAATATTTATCACCACAATAGCTTTACACTCTAATTTTTCCACATAAGTCAGTATGAACCAATTCAAAAATATCAATAGATGTGTATGTCTTGCTCTTAAAACTAGACTTTGTCATTTTCCTTGATTGACATTGTTTACACATAGCATTATAAAGTTTCCTTAGTCTTGGTAATGCTCTTACTCTTTTAATCTTTTGGATGCTTACCAAATTATCAAAGTTCACAAGACACAACCTTTTATGCCATAACCATGTATCTTCATTTTGCGCAAACAAACATGTAGTGCCCCACCAAGTGATCCAAAAGAACTAGCCTAAAGTTTCACTAAGTTTGCCAAAAAAATTTTTTTAAAGATAACATATAACAACAATTATAAAACATTGGAAGCAATAACATACATTTATACATAAACAACACTAAAACTGATTACATTCCTTAAGGATCCCATGACATTGAATCACATTTAAGTTTAATTAATACTAAAATCAATATATATTACACATCCATATTTAAGATTAATTACAAGTTCAAATCCATTTAAATAATATAAAATTGTCCCGAATGCCACTTGACAATAAACAAAATGCACAATCATCCACTGTATAGGTTACAGGGTATGAAAGGGTAAAAGAATATACATTATAAAATAGATTACATCATCTCTTTAAGATCCATGAGATAAAATACATAAAATAGATATAACCATCCATCATAGTATACAAAGATAGAATGAAAGGAAATGTAGAACAAGGAACCCTAACCATGGCATCAAATTGATGGATCTCAATGGTAAAAGTAAAAAGTACTACCACCTAACCTTATGGTAACTCAAAAAGGGCCCGCTCCCACTGTATTGAGGAGATAGTCTCAAGTCCCAAATAGGATAACAATCCCAAAAGTCAAAAGTAATATCTAGGTCAAGGGAAAACTTGAAAGCAATCTAACTCAAGGTACCAAGACACAAGTGACATCTAAACCCAGAAGCAAACAAAGAAACATAGGGAATCTACTATGCAAGTGGGCAAGTGTCATCGCATGAGTCAACTTTGAGGTTACCCTAGCAACTTGACTAGACTCTGGCCCCCTAGTGACTCTATGCAGCACTAGTATCATTTCGTATTGACAAGGCATACTAATGAAGCAAGGTCACAACCAAGCATCCTCTCTACTCCCATCCTAGTTTGTACTAGTACTTAAGGCATGGATGAGGAAAAATAATGACTCTTGTTAATTCATTTTACTCTCATTAAATGTAATCTTATCACTTATTTAAACAACCTACAATGGATTACCCAAGTAGCCTCTTTGGGCTTTGGCCTTGATTGTAAGTAACTTCCTAACATTACATATAGATAACCTAGCCTAAGCTCAGTAAAGTAAAAAGATCTCAAAAGACCACATACCATGCACTAGTTCTTAAACAAACAACTAATAAATACTAAAATCACTGGTCAAAGTATAAACATCACTAATATGATCATCCTAATGGGACTGATCCAAGAAAGTATACATAAACCAAATCATGTCATCATATGCAATCATCAAAACAATAACTCCTGACCTTTGGAAGACATCCAAAACTAGTCAACACTTATAGGTAAACCCCAAACTAAAAACATAAGTATACAATTAATAGTGTAGTTTCATAGTTTTGTTTGATTTTGAAAACACACAATTTTGAGTTTACAGTAAGGTTTAAGTTTCCATTTCATTGCTAGTTTTCAGTTTGCTAGAGTTTACAATTTTAGAATTTACTTTTCACATACAATATCATAATTCATTAATTTCAATTTTAATTAAAAATATTAAAAAATTTAATATAATAATTATGATTTTATTAAAGATTATAATAACCACTAATTTATTAATAAAATAACATATATATATTAAATTATTAATAAGTAATTTTTGATCTAATAATTATTATTATTATTAAAAGAAAATAATAATAATATTATGACATTTAATAACTATAAACATTTATAAACTTTAAATCTAACATTTAAAAAATATATTATAATATTACTTTAATTTAATAAATCTAAATTAAATTAAACAAAAAAACTTTACCATAAAAGTTTTTAAAAGTGGGCTAGCTCTCTATTGCGGCAGCTCTGCTATCATCACAACGAAGTACTGCCTACAACAGTACCTCTATTGTCATGACAATAAGGTCTACTGTGCGCAGCCATTAATGGTCACTGACAACACTGCCACTATCATGGTGGGGTAGGGGAAAAGAGGGGTGGGTGGTGTAATACCCCAAAATTGGCACATTGCCATATTAACCAATTCTGGTCTATTCAATTATTCCTAAGTCTTATTTTATTAGGCAATTCTAATTCTGATAATCACTACTTGACCTAGGTGTCAAATGAAGAAAGCCCTAATCTACATTAATCACACTATTTATTTAACTCCTAAATATTGACTCAAATTGGCTATAATAAACCTATTGAATTAATTTAATTTAATTATAAGTGTTCATACTTTAATTAAATTAAAATTACCCCTTTAGCTAATGTAGAAAGGAATTAAATATATTTGATTTAATACATATATTCTTTTTTTAATTAATGAATTTAATTATTCAGTTAATTAAAGTTTATCCATTTATGAGGTCATATTCTATTTTATTAAATTAAATATTCTATCCTAATCTTCTCTTCAGTTCAAAAATGGAAACTTTGGGTGAACTAAAATCAGAAAAGGGATTAAATCAGTTAACTCATTATTCCACTCCAAATCAAATCAATTTACTCCTTTTCCCAATCAATAGCAACTAGTTAACTTCCTTTTCTTAAGGAATTTTCCATTATGACCAAGCCTCACCTTCAATCTTGATCTTCCATTCCAATTATTCTCAACCGTCAATCACCTCCTTGATTCTATTTAAGAAGCTCTAAATTTCTCATTACAGTGTTTGAAAATTGGAATTTGTGTTGAACTTATGTTGAAATATCTACTCATTTTCTCTTGCATTTTTAGCTTAATATTCTTGCATATCAATTTCATACTAGTTTAATATGCATCCATTTAGCATAATATGTTTGTTCATTTATTAGCTTAACAATACATTCTCATCTAGATTAATCTTACATATCTCATATAGCTTAAAATCCTTCATTCTAGAGGTCTGGTTGCCTACTTCTCATTCTGAGAGCAAAGGAAAAATCCTTTTAGTTAGAAGCCAATAGGTCGCACTATTAGAATTACTCAGGTGAATAATCTCATATTCATTTTGGGATGATCTTTTGGATAATGACCATGTTGAAGTCTATATGAGGATTTGACGCCCACAATTCATGTATACATTTCTAACATCCGTCGTGGGGCCGAGAAATCAATTTTTCTAGTCTTGTTTACTCTGTTTTCTACATTTTTAATTATTCTGTCATGGTTGTCCATACCATTTTCTTGATTTTTGTGCAAAGAAATTGAGATTTCGCTCTCTATTCTACACTTCCTCATGCGAAAAAGCATACAATTGCGCAGTTTCTAATGTGGTACACAATATTTTCTTGCACGAGCCTGTGCAAGATTTTGCACAAAATTCTGCATCAGTAATTGCATTATGTAACTTTTAGATTCTATTTATCATGATGATCTAACTAACAGTGGTTTGTAGGAAATTTTAAAAAAGAAAAAAGTATTAAAACAAATTTGATTTTTGATGTTTTCATAGGTTTTGACATTTTCTAAGATATTTTATGGGTACAAAAAAGAACAAAAAAAAATTAAATTTTATTTTCCCATAGTTAAGCTTCCGTTTTACTAATGGTGTTTTCTAAAGCATTTTATTTTTGAATTCTAGTTTTCAAATAGCTTGACAATGGTTTTTCGGATGCATGTCGAAGACACCTTATCAAAACACTTGAAGCAAGTACTAATTGTATGATTGCAGGATGCTTTTTCAAAGATATGCATGTCAAAGACTCATTTCAAACTCACTTAAAATATTGTGTTTTCTTTATTTCTTTCCACACATAGTATAAATAGGGCTTTTGAACTCTGTAGGGTGCAAGATAGGGGAATAGGGGAGTATGCTCTTTACCACTTGGAAGTGATGCCCAAGGGTAAATCAGAAACCTAGAAGCCTCTAAAAGACGATCCCTGAGGGAGGCAAGCAAGTTAGTGGTTCTCCCAAATGAAGTCTTTAATGAAAAGATGATGATTTCCTTTTAGGGAATCAAAGTCTTGGAATAGGACAAGGTGGGATAGATAAGCTAACTTGGTGATTAACATGTCTTGTGTGTTTGGGTAAGATAATGATGTAGAGGAGTAGGCTATTTCCCTTAAGGTAAATTAGAAAGTTGGACCCTTAGATCCAAACCACTAGTCTGAGTCAACCTTTAGAGGGTCTGTCGAAGTGATCCAACCTCTAGGAATGACCCAAGTGAGCACACTCCTTTCACTAGAGATTTCACCTCACTCTAATAAAGTAGCTTTGTTGTGTAAAAGACTCCAAAGCCATGTTAATTTCCTCTTCTTCATTCTGATATCACTTTTAAAGAAGAGGCTTTGTAAACTCCACTGGTCGGTGCCAACCCCAGTCTTACTTGTCAAGTGTATGCAATTATAGATGTTGGTGTGGGTTTCTGGCCACAACTTCACTTGTTAAGCCATTGGGGGTTAATATGAATAGAAGCCAAGTAAAAACTTTTTAGTTAGTTGCTACCTAGTTAACCTCTAAAAGGGGGCATAATCTTTGTGTAAGGACGGGGAAGAATCTCTCCTAAAGAACTCACCATAGGCATGTACCTAGGCATTGGAAGGTGGTATACATGCTTGACCCCTACCACAAGAGTGTTCATTTAGCATATATGTTATTGAGCCCTTGGAATACACCAAAAGCATGGGTGCCCTCTAGTGGGTGACACAACTGTGTGAGGTGAAGGCATGCACATAAGTTGTGGGACAAAGGTTTTACCTTCTCTACCAATTTTTTTTTTTTTAGGGATAAAATTGTGTTTATTATTAAGTCTTTAAACATTGTCCAAACCTTTCAAACAAACTAAAGGTCAAGACTCCCCCAGCCCTTCAAGTTTCTTTGTAATCAGTTGGGTTGTTTGAAACTATTGCTTGCTTCCTGTGTTTATCTGAAAACCAACTATCTTGTTCAAAAGAACCAAAATATTGTCCAAAATTTGAAAATGGTCTTACTACTTGTCTAAAATTTGTCAAGACAATGAACAATCTATCCAAAAATTTTTGAAACTTGCAAAATCTCTTCAATATTTAGTCTCTTTTGTCAGTCTAGTCCCTATTTTCAAGCCCAATTTTCCAAAATTTTGCACAAATTTTTTTTGTTTAGCATTTTTTCATGTGACCCTATCCTAGTTTTTGCATGATCCTATGAGAATCTCTGCACGAGATCTTGTAGATTTGTCCTATTGTTAGAATCTTGTATTGTTGTTAGTCTAGCACATTCTTGCATGGATCTACACAGGTCCTTGCACAAGAAATCTTTGCAAAACTTGCTATTTTGAATCTTTGCCTGGCTCTCTATGTTTATTCACACATTTCATTGGAAATATTCACACAAAATTTTGCTTGTGAATTGTCAATTTTTTCTATATGAGCTACTTGTTCTCTAAATATGGTCTATTATCTACAATATTGTACGTCTTCTTTGTCTACAAATAGTTTCAAACAATGAATTAATGCTTAGCTAACGACTTGTGACCTACACAAAAACTAGTCTTGTCTCTTATTTATTTTTTCCTTGGTCTCTTGTGCTTGTCATAATTCATGTCACAATAGTCATAATCTTTGGCTATTCTAGCCACTACTTAGATAACTCATACCTTAGTATACAGTACACTTATCTTCCTTTTTTGAGACTACATTCTAGTGTGGTCCTTATTTAAGCTTTCACTTTTTGTTTTTGTCTATGATTATGGAAACAAGAAGCAGTAATGTGTTTTATCCCCTTAGAGCTAGATGAGGTAGAGCTAGGAGTCATAATTGTGGCAGAGGTCACTTTTTAGTTCACACATGGTTTATCTCTAGTTCATCTAATAAGGAATCTTCACAATCTTCCTCACTTGTCAAATCATCTCATGTTTAGAGAATGTTCTCTATAAACTTACAACAAACTAGGAACCCCTTGTACCAAGAGGATCCTAAAAATAGCAAAGGTCATACATCTCCAAACAATACAGTTGAAATCTTATTTAGACAACCTTTTTAACCAAAACACATTGAAACTTGTCACATTCCTACAATGGCTAATCAAGAAACTGAACATGGAAAACAAAGTAGACACCAAGATCAACATAGGAATGAATGATATAAGGAACCTCTCTTAATAGATGAGAATGAAGAAGAGGTAGAAATACTCCCCAACCATATTAAGAAATGTTGTAAGGAAAAAAACTTCCAAAAGGTCATGAAAATCTTTCTTAATAAAGAGAAAGAGAAATACTTTCTCAAACTTTCCCAAGAGGGAGTCAAGCTACCTCATCACTTTAACATTAAAACTATCATTACACCTGAAGATGAAACTAAAACTTCCAAATTGCAAATGCAACTAAAAATCATGCAAGACTAGTTAGCCCAAATGATGCATGATAAAGGAAAACCTACAAAAACATACACCTTATATGCTCTTTGTCCATTTCCTTTTGATAAGAGTATAGACATGCCTCCTTTTCTAAGAGGAGTTGAGTTACCTAAGTATGATAAATAATTTGGAACTACTAATCCCCAAGATCATTTATAGGAATTTGATGCCTTGTCTATGGAATTTATGCATAATTAGACATATCTCATGTGTTTATTTCCAAGAAGTCTAGGTGGTTAGGCTATGGAGTGGTTCTCACACTTTTTTATTGGTATCAAAACATTCGATGAGATTGCTAACTTTTTTCTCCAACATTACTCTCACAACATACAACACCCAACTAACATTTGAGATTTGTGCAACCTTAAACATAGATTTGGGGAACCTTTACTCACATTCCTTCAAAGATAAAGACAACTTTACACCAAATACTCAAGTAAAATCCCAAAAATAGAGAAACTTAACATCTTTATGGATAATCTCCTACCTAATTTTAGGTATAGATTTAAACTTCAAGGTCCACATACCTTCAAAGAAATGGTCACACAAGCTATCTAGATAGAGGAATTCATGGTCAAAAAGGGTGAGCTAACCCTTTAGAAGGACACTAAACAAGGGTCAACCTCTAATAAGGAAAAGTCCAAATATATGAACAAAAATTGAGAAGTTGTGCATCAAAGAGTTGTTGACAACATTACTCCTAAACCTACTAAGGCAACGTTCAATCTTACAGATAATCTCAAATCATCCAAGAATGTTGAGAAACCTCCTTCTAACAATAAGACATCTGGAAACAAACTAAGGAACTCATAGGCTACATGCCCTAAATGAGATTTTACACCTCTTGGTGAACTTTTGGACATGGTTTACAAGACCTTTCTTACAAAATAAACTCATTTCTCCATTGGAAAATTCTCATCCTTATGATCCACAACCATGGCCACCATGGTGGAATGAGAATTCATTTTGTAAATACCACCAAAACTAAGGTCATAAAACTAGCAATTGTATCTACTTGTGTCACAAAATCCAAGACCTAATTGATGATGGTGCCATTGTTGTGCATGGACATAACAAGAACTCGGATCACAAGGCTTTCAAGGAGCCATTCCCTCAATATGAAAAAGGAGAAAACTCAAAACTGAAACCTAATAACAAGGTCAACTACATTTACTCTAACAATGATGATGAGATAGTCCACATGGTTGAACCAATAGTGTTGAGTATTGTGACACTATCACCATCAAGGGTAAAGAAGACAAAACTAAACCTAAGACACCATTTGTCTTAAGGGGCATTTGAAAATGAGTCATCACAAACTTGTGCCAATACTATTATGGATTCTCATGCCAAGTTAGTACTCAAAGGCCCTATGCCTTCTACTCCTGAGATAATACAACACAAAGACAAACCTTTTGCTGGTCCATCTAGAAAAGCAATAAAACTTGTGACTTCTAGCTATAGTATCCTAAATTAGTTACAATAAAGAAATGCTCAAATCATGATTTTTGAACTTCTCAAAATCTCTCCTACTCATAGGTAGATTCTTGACAAAGCCCTCACTGAGGAAAATGTTCCTCAAGATCTTGATCTTGAGAGGTTCCAATCTATGGTAGGTTATCTAACTTCACCTTACTATATGTCCTTCTCTGAGGAGGATGAAAATTCACTAAATCATCTGCATAATCAACCTCTGCACATTGAGGTTATGATACACTAGAAATGTGTCCAACATGTGCTTATTGATAATGGAGCTAGTTTAAATATTGCCTTTGCTACTCTTCTCAAACAATTAGAATATTCTAAAGAGTCCATTGACCCTTGTCGTGATAACTATCAAAGTGTATGATGAAGTCAAGTGCAAATCTTTGGGTCTTGTTGTGTTATCTCTTTGAGTTGATCCTATTGAAAGAGATGTCACTTTTCAAGTCCTAGACATTCCCTTAGCTTACAATATTCTGCTAGGAAGACCATGGATATGTGAGATGCAAGTTGTACCTTCCACTCATCATCAATGCATAAAGTTCTTATTTCATGGCTTTGAAGTCACTATACCTACAAATACTAGCTACACCTATAACATGTTGAAATCTACTAAAAAATTTGTACCTACTAATAGAGAGTCTATAGATTATCATGATAACAAGCTAAAGCAAATTGAGTAGTCACTGAAGATAAAAGAAATTGGAATGGCTGAATATTACATATAACCCATTCTATCTTTGACATCTCTTCTTGAATCTCCCCATCATTATGGGAGACCATTTGAAGTGAAGAGACTATTTGTGTTGACACATCAAACTAAGTATGATGGTACCTTGTCAAAGCTATTGTACCTCTTGAGGATGAATGTAAAAGAAGAGCTATTGTTGCATGGATCTACAAAGAAGAAACTTCAATTGACCTCATAGAATAGGCTCTTTAAATTAATCTTGAAAAGTATGGTCCCAATCTTAGACTCATGAAATGTTTTGGCTACAAGGGGATTGGTCCTATTGGATGCAACAAAAATGATTTGGTTGACCCTGTCAAGGTGATAGCTAGAAGGAATAGAGACACATCTGGTCTAGGCTTCAAGAAGATTCCCTTCCATTTAGGGACTAAAAAATTTATACTAGAACTTGAGAATTCATTTGAAAATGAGTCACACACTGAGTCCAATGACCATGAAGATAATACTGATGATGAGGATCTGTATCCTTATCCAATTCCTAATGATCTTGCTAAATTCTTTGCAAAACTATATGGTTTTGTGCCATGTGTTAGTACCATGGATGGTGATAGTGATTCTTCTAATGACACTATTGATTCTCCCTATATTCAACAAGAACAAGAAGAGTCTATTCACACTCTACACATTGAGTATCTTTGTAAAAATCTAAAGGATGAAGGAGAGTTTCTCTCTATTACTGTTGGGGAATTATATAGTCTATCTCCATGTAGCATTTATTCTTGAGAGTATGAATTTTAATTTCTCTCAAAAGAAACTATAGATAAAGACATAGATCAAGTTCATGTTTATGAAAAGCTCCTCGAAGTAGGTGAATCATCTAGGGTTAATTTGGATGAGTCCTATCCATCTAGTATCCTTGTGTCTTTGGTTAATGACATTAATGCTCAAAGGAATTTGAACACACTTATAGATGAAGCTACTCTAGGCCTCGAATTGCTTGTCTAAGCATTTAATGATTATACCGTCAACACAATTGAACCCATCACATCTCTTTCACTCACTTATCCTGAGCTCATAGACTAGAATTCCAAAGCATCTAGTGAAGTCCCTACATTCTAGAATGACTACACTCTTGCTTGCTGCTTAAACACTATCAAACGAGTAACATCTTCCACTAGTGAACAAAGTGACTAAAGTTGACATCAAATATCTCAGTCATACAATTAAAAAGAAAAGAAATAAAAGGTTTGATGGTGAAAACCACATTGTGGTATTGTTGAAACCTAAAAAAGTAAAAATAAAAGACATATTGAAGAGTGAAAACCTCTTTGAGGAGCCTCTAGATGAGGTATTTGATGCACTTACTAGTCATTTTTAGGAGTGGTCATTAGTGTTGATAGAGCCCACATAGTTGATCAACTTGGGAATAGAAGAACATCCTCACATGATACATCTTGGACAATCACTATCTTCAGAAGAAAAAGAGGAATTCATTGCCTTCTTCCAAGAGAAAAAGATAAACTTCGTCTAGACATAATCATACATGCTAGGATTAGATCCTAATCTCATAATGCATCACTTGTCCATTGCACCAAGAATTAAACTAGTCAAACAAAAACTTAGAAAAATGCATCCTCATGTTGCATTGCTTGTCAAAGATGAACTGGAAAAGCTTTTGAAATCTAGTTTTGTTTGAGATATTGATTACACTGAATGGATATCAAACATCATTCTAGTCTTGAAGCATGACAAATCTATTAGAGTCTATATAGATTTATGAGATCTAAACTTAGCAAGTCCAAAGGATGATTTTCCACTCTACAACATTGATATGATAGTGGATATGATGGTAGGATATGAGATGTACTCACTCATGGATGGATTTTCTAGTTATAATCAGATCAAAATTACACCAAAAGATTAGGAAAATACTACTTTTACTTGTGCATAGGGAACTTTCTATTCAAATTTGATGCCATTTGGTTTGAAAAATGTTGGTTGTACATATCAGAGGGTAGTTACTACAATTTTTCATGACATGATGCATAAAACAATGGAGGAATTTGTTGATGATACCCTAGTTAAGAGCACAAAACAAAATACTCACCTTCAAAATTTGGGACCTATCCTAGATTGCATGGAGAAATTCAGTTTGAGACTTAATCCCAAGAAATGTGCATTTAGTGTAACATCTGGGAAACTACTTGGCTACATTGTGTTTGAAAAAGGAATCAAGGTTGATGCAGAGAAAGTTCAAGCAATCATGGACATGCCCCCACCTCATAATATCAGTTAGATGAAAGGCCTATAGGTAAGACTTCAATCCATTCATAGATTCATCTCACAACTAGTAGACATGTCACAACCTTTTACCAAGATGTTGCATAAAGGTGTGAAATACAATTGGAGTCAATATTGTGAGTAGAGCTTAACATAAATAAAGAAATACCTTACTAATCTACCAATATTGATGCCTCCTATTCATAGGAAACCTCTCATCTTGTATATTTCAGCAACAAAATCATCTCTTGGTATCTTGCTAGCACAAGAAGACAATGATAACAAGGAAAGAGCTATATACTATCTAAGTCGCATGCTAATTTCTTATGAAATGAATTACACCATCATTGAGAAGGCTTTATTGGTAGTTGTCTTTGCTTCTCAAAAGTTGAGACACTACATGCTTACCCATTATACATGACTAGTTGCTAAAATTGATCTACTAAAGTACTTACTGAGCAAGGCAACTCTAATAGGAAGATTGGCTAAGTGGGTCATCATATTAAGAAAGTTTGACATTTAGTATGTTGAACAAAAAGCTATCAAAGGACAAGTGATTGCTGATTAGTTATCAAAAGCACCAATGGAGAGTCTTCTTCCACTCAACATTGATTTTCCTGATGAATCAATTCTACTGATTACACATCAAACCTAGGTAATGTTCTTTGACGGCTCCTTCACACAATAGGGATCCAGTGCTAGACTCTTGTTCATAACACCACAGAGGTATTCACTACCCAAGGCATACAAGATTCTATTTCCTTATACAAACAATATCATAGGGTATAAAACTTTGATTAATGGCATGAAGATTGTAGTTAAATGGAGAGTGGATCAATTGAACATCTTTGGTGATTCACAGCTCATAATCAACTAGGTCAATGATGTATATCAAACAAAGGATGAGAAATTGATTCCTTATAAGTACATGGTGGATGACTTGAAGAAATAATTTTCTCATATCACTTTTCAAAAGGTTCCTCGAGCAGAAAAAAAGTGGTTGATGCCATGGTTACTTTAGCTTCCTTGTTATAGATGCCAAAAAATGATATCCAACATGAGTTTCTAGTGGAAATTTTACTCTACCCTACCTATGACTCTCCTAAATCTAGGATGATCTATTCTATTATAAGACATGATTCATCCTACTACCACCATATATACTCTTACTTGCATAACCAAACCATTCTAGACAATCTAACTTGAAATGAAAAATGTCACCTTATTCGTAATGCTTTACGATATGTTATTATTGCTAATGACTTGTTTAAGAGAGGTCTCAATAGAACACTCCTTAGGTGTCTAGAATTTGCTGAGTCCAAGCGCACATTAATAGATGTACATGAGAGTATTTTTGGATCTCAGTCTAATGGCTTGACACTAGCTCGTAAACTTATTAGAGCCAGTTACTATTGGCCTAATATGGAGAAAGAGGCAATCAAATATGCCAAGTCATGCAAACAATGCTAGCTCCATGGGAATTTGATTCATGCTCTAGCTATAGATCTAATTCTATTTGTTACACTATGGCCATTCCAACAATGGGCCTTTGATATTGTAGGTCAGATTCACCCATCCTCTTCAAATGGACATAAGTTTATTATTACCACTACAATTTACTTCACTAAGTGGGTAGATGTATTCCCTCTCTCTCTAGAAAATGGCATAACCATAGCTTTGTTCATCATGAATTACATCCTATGCAGGTATGGTGTACCTTCCTCCATTATTACTAATAATGGAGGATAGTTTAAAAATAAGGATCGTAAGGAAATGTGTAAAAATTTTAGAATCATGCAACACTAGTCTTATATTTATTACCCCCAGGGTAATGGTCAAGCAAAAGCATCCAACAATGCAATCCTTAATATTTTGCATTGCATAGTTAGTAAATTTGGAAGGGACTAGCACCTTCAGATTAATCTGGCTTTATGGGCTTACAAAACAAGTATCAAAACTCCAACAAGTACAATTCCCTTTGCTTTAGTATATGGAGTAGATTTTGTGCTTCTAATTGAGGTCAAGATTCCTAATTTGAGAATTTCCATGAAAGACCTCATTACTGATGAAGACTGTAGAATATCTCAGCTTCAAGAGCTAGTATTTTTAGATGAACATTGGCAAGTGGCATGTGATCATCTTTGAGCTTATTAGCAATTTATGTCTAGAAGTTACAATAAGAAAGTTAAGCCACACAACTTCCAATTGGGTGGTCTTGTTCTTAGAGAAAACCCTAAGAATGAAAAAAAAAGGGTACAAAAGGGGAAGTTGGAAACCAACTGGCTTGGTCCCTACATAGTCATTGTAGTGTTCAGATTTGGTGCTTACCAACTTTCTATAGCTAAGGGAGAGGTGCTCAAGGAGCCCATCAACACTCTTCACCTGAAGAGGTTCTATATCTGATCTGTTTTAAAAGCTCTCTGTATATATCTAAATGTCCAAAAAAAATCTAAAAATTGCAAAAAGTTCTAAAACAATTATTACCTTAGTGAAAACCTAGCAATAGGTGCCTTGGTAATACCAAAAAAATTTGAAAAACTCAAAATTAAAAATAAAATCAAAGGAGAAAACTTCAAAAAAATTGAAAAACAAAAAAAGTTCCATTGATGGAAACTTGGAAACAGACACATGGTAGCAAAAATAGAATCTCTACCAAGAAGGTGAAAACTTGGTAAACAGGCACCTCTTGTTTAAAATGCTATATCTTACAATGCATCTTTTGGCTCATGTACAATTGTTTTTCTACTTTAGTTTGCTACTTTTACTCATGTATCCATGGATTGAATCTTGTCATAACTTGGGGGCAACCCTTGCAATGTCATAGGAATCTCTCACATCAGTCACCAGTTGTTCTAAATGTGTCTGTCTACTGTCGCTATTGTCACTTAGTGATTCCTCTTATGAAACATCTCTCACATCAATCACCAATTATTCTAACTATGTCTATCTATTGTCACTAGTGTCACTTAGATATTCCTCTTATAAAACATCTCTCATGTTAGTCACCAGTTGTTCTAACTGTGTCTTTCTACTGTCACTAGTGTCACTTAGAGATTCCTCTTATGGAACATCTCTTGTGTTAGTCAACAGTTATTCTAACTATGTCTATCTATTGTTGCTAGTGTCACTTAGAGATTCCTCTTATGGAACATCTCTTGTGTCAGTCACCAGTTTTTCTAATTGTTTTTCTATTTTCACTAGTGTCACTTAGAGATTCCTCTTAAAGAACATCTCTCATGTTAGTCACTAGTTGTTCTAACTACGTCTACCTACTGTCGCTTGTGATACTTTTGAGATTCCTCTCATAGAAGAACATCTCTCACATCAATCACCAATGGTTCTAATTGTGTCTATCTACTATTTCTAGTATCACTTAGAGATTCCTCTTATGGAACATCTCTTGTGTTAGTCACTAGTTGTTCTAACTACTTCTACTTACTATTGCTCGTGTCACTTTTGAGATTCCTCTCATGGAAGAACATCTCTCCCATCAGTCACTAGTTCTCCTAACTATGTCTATCTACTGTTACTTAGTTTACTATCAAAGTTATTCTTATTGAAGATTCCTCTTTGACTTCAGCCACTAGTTGTTCTAACTGTGTCTATCTACTGTTGTCACCCTATTGAAGATATTTCTTTCAAATATGTTCTAAACATTGACACTTGACATCAATCCTATAACACAAAAATTGAACTCAAAATGATCAATTTATTTGGAACATGCTTAGCTTTTCTTTGTTTGTTTTGCTTTTTTCTTTATCATGTCTCGTTGAGCAACTCGATGATGTCATTTTTTACTAGAGAAGCAATGACTAGGGGCATGATCTTTTCTTTGCTTTCTATTTGTGGTTTAGTTCCAATGATCTAAAGCATACATATAAATGGGGTGTCCACTATAAGAGCCTCCATCTCATATTGGATGGCCATGTGTACCTCAACTCCTTTTATATGGACTCTTCATTGAGGTTGGTTCTTTTCCTTGCTTGTTTGAGTGAATTCTCTATGCTATAGTAACTACTAATACTTGTCCTACTAAGTGAATGTATGGGTCACTATGAGTATATCTAGCACATTTTTGTCTTAGGTTATGAATGCAAGGGTCATTGTGGATAGAATACTTATTGATTACTTAGCATAAGAAATATCTCTTGTGTGTTTGGTGTGTCTACACACAAGAAACATTCTAGTTATCCTAGCATTTATGCGTTGATGCTTGTGTTAACTTGCTACATTAAAAGGGACAAATGTTCTAGTCATTCTAGCTTCTTGTGCCTCAAATACTTACATGTAATTCCAAAAAAACTAGAACAGATGTCCTATTTATATTCTTATGATTGCAATGTCAGTGGAGATTGTATGACATTTGGGATTTGCTACATGCTAAGTGATGATAAGTTTTGAAGTTTGGTAACCAAACTTAGGGTTGCATCTAATGTAGGGTTGCATTTGCATCAACACATGGTTCGATCACTCATTTACTTACATCCTTCGTGATGAGGGATTATCGACTTCTTCAAAAGTATCATGTTTCTTCACAATTGGACAAATGATTGATTAATCATCTTCTTGACTATTTTTGTTGCTCTAAACTCATTTTCGAGATTGAATTCAAAATCTAACACACTTAAATAACTAAAATTCACACTTTAAATATTTGGGACTGACACAATCAAATGCTTGTGCAGTCCAATTTTGCTGATACTTTGTAAATCTTGGAATCTTTTCAAATCACATTTTTCTTCAAATTTTCCAACATTTCTCAAAAAGTCAACTCTATTCAACTTTGGTCAAACTTGGTCTTTTGGAACTCACAATCACTTTGAATTGACTCTAAATTTTCTTCTAATCATTTTGATCCCTTCTATACTCTTTGAAATCTCATATTTCTTTTGTATCTCTTGATATACCACTTTACATCATATTTTTGGTGTGTCATCTTTTGATTTTGCTCTCTAGGGGGTAGGATGATTACAACAGAATGATCACATCATTGAATCTGAATTTCAACTCAATCTAAATCTTATGTCCTCATCACTCAGGGCATCTCATCAATCAGGGCATCTTGTCCCCTCTACCTAGCATCATTTTCCATCTATCTTATCTTTTGATCAGTTGAACAATCTTATAATAGTTCTTATCAGAGTTCGATGGACACATATTGGGAAAGTCTAAACCCTGACTCTTGAGGACCAAGCCTCATTTTTGAGATGATTCTACAACTCATGATAGGTTTTGTTATCTCTTTTATCAATCTAGGTATCTAGGTGCTCTATCTGGATTCCTCAAGGTTATGATTCATTCTAGAGATAATATTTAAAAGCTTATCAATCTAGGTATCTAGGTGTTCTATCTAGATCCCCTAAGGTTAAGCTTTGTTCTAGAGATAGCCTTTAAAAGCTTATCAATTGGTTTATGTGTCATCAATTTCAAAACCAATCTCGTTTCTTGATCTATGCTTCATACTTTTGATTTCTTTGAATTGAATGTGCTACTTGCACATTCATTCAAAAGAGGGGAAAAATATTATTCAGTTAATTAAAGTTTATTCATTTATGAGGTCATATTCTATTTTATTAAATTAAATATTCTCTCCAAATCTTCTCTTCAGTTTAGAAATGGAACCTTTGGGTGAACTAAAATTAGAAAGGTATTAAATCTATTAACTCCTTATTCCACTCCAAATCAAATCAGTTAACTCCATTTTCCACACAATAGCAACCAGTTAAATTCCTTTTCTTAAGGAATTTTCCATTATGAATGAGTCTCACTTTGAATCTTGATCGTCCATTCCAATTAATCTTGACCATCGATCACCTCTTGGATTCTATTTAAGAAGCTCTCAATTCCTCATTACAGAGGTTGAAAATTAGAATTTGCATCAAACTTATGCTGAAATATCTACTTATTTTCTCTTGTATTCTTAGCTTAATATTCTTGCATATCAATTTCATACTAGTTTAATATGCATCCATTTAGCATAATATGTTTCTTCATTTCTTAGCTTAATAATACATTCTCATCTAGATTAATCTCATATAGCTTAAAATCCTTCATTCTAGAGGTCTAGTTGCTCGTTTCTCATTTTGAGAGCAAATGCAAAATCATTCTAGTTGGAAGGCAATAGGTCACACTGTTGGATTTACTTGGATGAATAATCTTATATTCATTCCGGGATGATCTTTCATATAATGACCATGTTGAAGTGTATGTGAGGATTTGAGGCCCACAATTCACATATATAGGTGGAGGGTTGATGGCTTTTCCCACCAAAACCATTTAATTTTTTTTTAATAAACAAAAGACTGAAACAAATATCCCCCTCCAATTTGTTTTTTTTTTTAAATATATTTTTTAATAAAAATATGAACAATATTTTGATAGGGAAACCCAAAAAAAGAATTTGATTTGTAATCCAAAACTAATATGATTAAATCTTGAAAGAATGAGGGTTTCAAAAGAATTAATTCCTCAAACACATATATCTTTGAAATGAAATTAAACCAAGATTCACAATAGGAATTTATCAATGATATCAAACAAATCTACAATTTTCCTAGAATGGATTTATCCAAACATGAAGAAGACAAAAGATTGGAAAATGGATATCTTTCACGTAAATTAATCATAAGATTCTACCTAAATGTGATGTTAAAACACAAACATGCAAACATGCAAACACATGAAGCACATGAGAAAACCCCTTCCTTCTAAATTTTTTTTTCTAAAAATCCCTTCTCCAAAATCCTCGTCCCTACTAAATGAGCTCTAGATCTCTAATAAAGAGTTCTCCCCTAAATTCAGGGCTCTGATTGTGCAATCATGAGAGGGAACTTGTTGATTGAATTCTTTTTAATATTTTATTACTTTCTAAATATTCATGCACACTTTTTGCAATTTAAAATATCTTTGTTATATTAATTTTCTCTTTCTCTCTTTAATTAAATTTTGAAGCATTTTTTATTAAAATATTTATTAACTTAAGTAATCATAATATTTAGCATTTATCTAAAAATGATCTCCTAAATATATTATTATTAAATTAAATAAATATTATTACGCTCTAAAATTAGAACTATAACTTTATCTTTAAATTTAATATTTTTATTTAATTAATTAAAATCTAAAATTATCTTAATAATTTTCTATTAAATTAATTCATTAAATATTCTTTTAATTTGGTTTAATTAATAGAGAAAATCACCATAGACCCACAAGACGAACTATGAAAACCCATTATAAAATACAACATACTAGATCAAACTCAAAGGTTATAATCACAATTTTAAGTCATATGAGGAATTCAGAAGGGCAAAAATCTCATATACTTGCCCTACTTTTTAGGACAAATGGTTTCAAGGATAGGATTCAGACTCAAGAGTTATCTCCCCTCTTTTATCATTGAGATATTGTGATAGGGTACACTCATTCTGGCAATTCAAGGAAGTTGATACCTAGTACCTACAATCTGCATAAAACCCATGCATATACATACATATAAATTCTAAACTAAACAAGCAATGGTAGGAAGTAATACATCATGTAGATCTCGACTAGCATGTGACTACGACTCCCTCCCTCAAGCATATTAGAAACATCATACATAAAATAAAACATTTAGGTACACCATACACATGCAAGTATGGGGTAAGTATCCATAGAAATAACGTATAAATAATCCATCTAACTAACATCATGACATAACTAAAATAATTGTAAACAATCATTATCATCAAGGAATAATCATGCATACATAAAATAACTAGTACCAAGTAATCTCATCATATGATCAACTAAGAAAGAAATAATATCCAACAATCTAGAAAGAAAATACCACTAATAATCAAACATGATCATAAAGTTGGCCTAAAAGAGTTTGGCAATAATAACTAAAAAGTAAACTAGGGGTACGCACTACAAAACATGTCTCATTAGATAAATCTAGATATAACAAGTTTCCTCTTGTTTGATCACCACTCCCAATTATTTCACCAATGACATCCAATATCCTATCCTTCTTGTGATGAAACTCAACTTTGTATCCTAATTTGTTTAGCTGAAAAAAACTCAACAAGTTATATTTAAGTCCTTCAACCCAATAAACATTGTCAAACTTGATCTTATTGGTCAATTGTATTGATCCTTTACCTTTCACAAGACATAATGCATCATTAACAAACTTAACACAACTACATTTATATTGTTCCATTGTTTCAAAGTTTATTTTATCACCAATCATGTGATGTGAGCATCCACTATCAATTATCCATCTATCACCTTTACTCACATATGAAATTAATACAAATTTTTCATTTTCATCAAAATCTTCTTCCATAGCAACATAGAAAACTTCATCATCATTACTATCATATTCATTATCGGTTTCTTCTTCAATAGTATAACAATATTTCTTACTTTTGTCTTTGTAGTCCTTGTTTCTCCTATCATTTGGGTCATCTCTTCTGCCTTTGCACTTTCCTTCCCTTCTTTAATATTTGTCTTCTCTATCAGGACATCTTTAAGGCATATGACCAACTTTTTTACATGAAAAATATATTATAAGAAGTTTATTTTTGTATTTTCCTCTATCTCTTGGAAATCTTCTTGCCATAAATGCTTCAAGCTCATCAATATCATCGTTAGAGCCATCATTGTCACTATTTACATACTTTCCTTTTCCTTACTTACTAAGAACCAATTAAGACTTGAAAGCACATTCAATATTAGTAGGAGTAAAATTATCAAAATTTAACAATTCAAAAGTAGTTAACCTCCCAACTACACCTTCCAAAGTTAGGTTATTAGCAGGGGCACATCTCAGTTCTTGTATTGCAAAAAATATAATAGCATAGAAAGGAACTAGAATTATCAATACCTTTTTTAGCACAGTTTCATCATCAATCTTCCCATTTGATCCTCTTATAGCATTTACCACCTCTTTTATTCCTCTAAAATATTGTACAATATTTTTTCCTTCTACCATTCTCATTTCATCAAATTTTCCTCTCAAGATTTCTTATTTGGCCCTAAAAAAATTTGTGTCTCCTCCATAGACAGTCTACAGTGTATCCCACATTTTCTTAGTAGCACTACAATGCTTTATGTCATCAAACATAGTATAGCTTAGGGATGATACAATCTACAACATTGTTAGGTTGTGTTCTTGCTTCTCTTTTAGTTGATGTGTTGTTAAGGGTTTTGGTATCTCTACATACACATTCTCCACATAGTGTATTGATCCTTCTCCAATTTCTACTAGATACAACTTCATCAAACTATGACATGTAGGGAAGTTCTATTTGTTCAACCTTGGCACCTCCTTTTTTTACATCTTGATCTTTAGCTTCAAGTACCTTCAAAATTTCTTGTACAATCACCAAAGAGCTTTCATACCAATTGTAAGAATTATTATGAATAACTTAGAGGGAGGAGGGGGTGAATTAGTTATCCTTAGATCTAGAAGTACAAATTAAACTTTTAATCACTTTAAATGCCTCAAATCTAAACATTTAGTAGCTTAGTCTCTATAGAAGATAATTGATAACATAAACTTGTTGTCCACTATCCTAATAATAAAAAATTGATAGAATGTAAAAAATTATCAATAAAACATCTTAAAAGAAACCCACACAAGTATGGTACTAGGATTTAACGGAGAAACCAAATTTGGGAAAATTGCTAGTAACATGACACTGAATTTTCAGTCTTCCGAAGTGAGATATATTATGAGCCAACCTTGTTAAAGGTTACAAAACATACTATTAAATGTGACCTTGTTAAAGTATTTAATCACCTTATTAAGAGTGTCTTTGTTAGAGGACTTTATAAAATTCTATTAGAATGTTACCTTGATTAAAGGATTTACTTATGACTATTAGGTCAACCTTGTTTAAAGGATTTCAATACCAATACAATGGTTAGAAAGTAGCAATAAGTTGATTTGACAAATACAAATCACTCTTGCAAATATATATCACAATTTTTTCTAATAGCTAACTCATTAACTGGCCTCCATTAACATCTCAATTACTAATTCACTTGACATTCTTGGAAGAAATCACTCTTCTTCACAACTCTTCACTATTAAGCCTTCTACTCAAGCTCTCTAATGAACAAATCAAAAACTACACTAACCTTGTTAAGGTCTTAACAAACTCTGCTAACCTCTTTAGGTATATCCCTTGTACCTCCTTAAATAGGTAACTCTAATCTTTTGCAACTTAAAAATCACCATAGATCTTAGGGTTTCAATTACATTCAACACATACAATGAATACCTCCATCATTTCATCTCCTCTCTTCTCTTCTAGAAACTTCTCCTAAATTCTACTTGAATTCTCGCATAGATATGCTCAAACATGGTTTCTCTTGAATTAAATGCTCTAGGTCATCCATCCTTATCTTCAACACACTGTACATATTCCAAGAAATTAACTGTGTCTGATGAGATCACAATTTCCTCATAATTTGTCAAATGTTGTCCCTTGGCCAACACTGTGTTTTGACACTCAAACATCATTGAATAACTCAGTTGCTATTGACTATTTTTCTTGGCACATTGACTGATACTTAGTCAATACTGATGCCCAATCAACATTGTATATTATTCAACTTATAATGTTTCTCGGTCAACTCTAGCATCACTCAACATAAACTTCAAGTTCTTTAATATTCTTCTCTTTTGTTTGATCAAGCCTATGCATTTGGTCTTTCCTTGATCACTTCTTCTAGGCTTCAATACAATTTTTGTCTTCACTCATATTATGATTAAACAATCTTCACTCATATTATGATTAAACAATCATATTATCTTGTCAAAATCCAATTGATCAAGTTCCCATTGTAGTTTCTCAAAACTCAACATTTCTTCTAGGTCCTTTTTCATGTCCTCAAATCCTCTTAATCAATAATCATGATATGGCACCCTAAGAATATAGAAAAATGTCCTACCAATAAGGTTTGACATTAGTGAAAACATAAAAATTATTTTAATTGTAGTTTTTGAAATATTTGATCACTCATTTTGAGGCTAGAGCTATGAAAGTTGCATTTGATAATGAATATTAGATTAATGCAACAGATGGGGAAATAGACCACATTGAGAAGAAAAATACATGAACACTAGTACAAACACCCAAAGATGAAAATTTAATTGGAAAAAAGTAGAATTTTAGAAACAAACTAAATGAGAAAGGAGAAGTTGTAAGGAACAAATCTAGACTAGTTTGTAAAGGTTATGACCAAGAAAATGGAATTGACTATGGAGAGACCTTTGGACCTATTGCCAGATTGGAAGGAGTCAAAACTCTACTTTCCTATGCTTCTTACAAGAAATTCAACGTATATAAAATGGATGCCAAGTCTACATTTCTAAATGGAATACTTAAAGAAAATTTGAACAACATGAAGGATTCAATGAGACAAATCAAAGGAACCTAGTATGTAAATTGAAAAAGGAATGGTATGGATTGAAAAATAACCAAGAGCATGGTATGGGAGATCGCATTCATATTAAACTATGATTGGATTTTTTAGAACTAGTGAGAACAAAAATTTTTACTTGAAAAGTGAAGTTGAAGATAAAATTTTAATTGTTTAGATCTTTGTTGATGATATAGTATTTGGTGGAAAGATTTTCTAAGTAAGTCATTTTATGATCAAATGAGAAAGGAATTTGAAATTTCTTTGTTTGGCAAGATTAAATTCTTCATTGGATTACAAGATCATCAAATATAGAAAGGTATATATGTGACTCAATCTAAGTACATTAAGGAGATCTTAAAGATATTTGGTATGGATGAGTCATAGCTAGTTGGTACACCTATGGTCACTTTTTGCAAATTATCTAAGGAAGATGACACTACCAAAGTGAATGAGACACAATATAGTTCAATGGTTGAGAAAGTGTAAATATTGTACACAATAGATATGATATTGTACATGTAGTTGGAATAGTTGCACGATTCTCTTCTAATCCTAAGGAAATACATGACTGTAGTAAAGAGGATATTAAAATATCTTAAAGAAACAAAAGACTGTGGATTATGGTATAAGAAAGAAGGTGATTTTGAGCTAAGATTTTACACTAATGTTGATTGGGCTAGAAATATTGATGATAGGAAGAGCAATAGTGGTGGAGACTTATTTTTAGGAGAAAGAATGATTACATATTGTCTAAGAAAGAAACAAAGCTACATATCACAATCTAATGTTGAAGTTGAGTATGTTGTTGTTACAATTAATTGTTCAATTTTTTTTTGGATAAAGAAATTGTTGGAAGGAATGCAAGAGGAAGTTATTGAGCCTATTACTATCTATTGTGATAATACAAGTTTCATAAATGTTTCAAAGAATCTCGTGATGTATTCAAAAACCAAGCATATATCTATCAAGTATCACTACTTGAGGGAGAAAGTATAAGAGAAACAAGTCAGATCAGAATATGTGAGGTCTAAGGAGAAAATTTACGATAGATTTATCAAGCCACTTTCTAAGGATGATTTTAAGTATATAAGAGGTAAGTTAGGATTTCTTTCTCTATCCAAGATTAACTAACAAAATATGCATGCTACATCAATTCATGGATGAACTTAAATATCTTTGTGGAGTTGATGCAAGAGTTTACACTTTAGGATTTATGTCTAGAGTTATGAAAGAGTGACTGTAATAAAACTGATGTAATGAGTACATGAAAGGTGCAAGGTATATCTAAAATATTTTATGAGTTTCTACTTGGATCTTATATTTACCTCTATTATTGTCATAAAATGGGGTGATGATAATATAGGGGAGATCCTTAGCAAAGATGACAAGCCAAGGGGAGGGAGCCAATAAGGGAGAGAACTATAATAAGATAGCAATGTGTCAAAGGGAACTAAAAAAGAGATGATTGAAGATGTGATTGAATAGAGACACATACCACATGGGGAGAGATGTTGAGAATCAAAAGCTATATGATGCATAATAAAAAAGGGAAATATTATGTCTTATGTATTTCCATCAATTCCAAATGGGGAGATTGTTAGAAATTGTTAGCCCAAATTAAAATTTTTGGTAATGTATGTAAAAGAGTCATATCATTTATTATGTTGTCATTGATGTCAAGCCTTAGTTGGTAAGACAATGCTAGTTTAGTAGAGTTCCATATCATTTGATTGATGAAGAGGATATGAAGAAAGTATGATCATTGATGATGTAAGGATTGACAAGAGTATAATATTCAGTGGGCACTTGAATGAGTTAGACTATGATAGTATAATATTGGCTTGATTATTTCATGAAGTTATGAAATCATGTATAAGCTAGAAATTTTTCTAGGTGAATAAATGATTATAGAAATAACTAACCTACTAAAATTTTCATTGAGAAATTATAGTTGTTATTGAGTGTAAGAAAAGAAGTGAAGGAAATGTACTGTTAACCAAGCCAAGTCAATGTTAACTAAGTGTAGTATTGCCCAAGCAAGATCTAGTATTAATTGAACATAGAATAAAAGAATAGAAGGGGTAAGATAGAATTCAAGGACAATATTTGATGAAAAAAAGGAAACTTTGAGAAGAATAAAGGATAAGGATAAAGTTATTTATGAGATCAATGGTTGGAGAAATTTAGGAAAGATCTAATGGAATAGATATTATATTTTCTATTAACTGAGTGACTAGATAGACTAAACCTAAGAAGAATGAAGATCTAACTAATGTTTCTAAGAAAAAAAATGGATGGATCACATGGAGAGTTGAAGTAGTAAGTTTTATATTTATGGAATGAATGTGAAGTTCATTATTGTTGATGCCTATTGATTAAGTTGGAGAAGTTGAAGAAGAAGGTGGAAGACAAGGATAACCAAGAAAGCTACATTAGAAAGATCAAGCAAAGGAAGTGCTAAGTTGACATGTGAAACATGTGGATTAGTTAGAAAGGGATCAAAAGGAAGTGTATGAGGGAAAAAGAAATCTGAACAAGCAAGGTAGTGCTAAACTGAACACACTAGTTCAATATTACATTCTAACTTTTGTAGCAAAAAAAACATCTTAACCGAGTAGACCTAACAAATTTTTGAATTCCTATATGATCACATTCAATAGTAATATTTATAAGTCCTTTAGAGAAGGCCACTCTTTAGAAATACCAAGAAGTGATAAGGTATAGATGATATTCGGTGAAAATCCTCTAACAAGGTCACATGTAATGATGTGTACATAACCTTTTACAAGGTTGACTCCTATTGGAACTCACTTTAGTAGAGTGAAATTTTTGGGTTACCACCTCCTAGGTAGTTTTTTGTAACGCCTCGCCAAGGGATCCAAAAGAATTAACCTAAAGTTTCACTAAGTTTGCTAAACATTTTTTTTTTTTAAAGTAAGAAAGTATAACATACACATCAAACACATAGTAGCGGAAGCAATAACATGTAATGATCGACAACCATACATCGCAAGTTACATTTCTTAAGGATCCCAAGACGTTGAGTCACGTTTAAATTTAATTAAATTCTAAGTCTAACAACTACCACATACATATGAAAGAATAATCAGAAAGTCCAATGTCCATAATATACATTTGTTTCGAATGCCTCTTGGCAAATTAATTTGGAATGCTCAATCATCCACTGTACAAGTCACAGGGTATGAAAGGCTTAAAAGAATATACATATGTAAAAATAGAAATACATCAACCTCCACGAATCCATGATACAAAGTACAGTAAAGATATATACAAAACTATTCACCATACTTGATACATCCATACATCCATAATGATAAAACATCTATCATAAAATCTAACCATCCATCATAATAATCCAAGAACATAGTGAAGGTAAATACTAATCATGAAAACTCCAGCCACGGTGACCACGGAACGGATCTCAATGGTAAGAGTAAAAGCACTACCACCCGACTGCGTGGAACCTAAATAGTCCACTCCCACCGCGCTGAGGAGATAGTCTCAATTCCCAAACAAGGTATCAAAACACAAAACACAAGTACTCTCTAAGTCTAGGAAATCCTAAAAGTATACTAACTCAAGGGTTCCAACATAGATAGACATCTAGACCTAGAGGCACCACAAAGACACGTAGGAAACCTAATATGCAAGTGGAAAAGTGTCATTGCAAAAGTCACATAGAAGTTACCCGAGCAATCCCTTAGGAATCCTGGGTCCCTACTGATCCCTGCGGCCATTAGTATCCTCTCGTACTGATGAGGCATACTATGGAATGCAAGGTCATAACCAAGCATTCTCTCTACCCCATCCTAGTCTATACTAGCACTCAAGGCATGGGAGAGAACATACAATTATCTTGTTAGGTTCATTTTCCCTCATTTAGTGTAAATGTTTTCACTTATTAAAACAACTTACAATGGGTTACTCCAGGCAGCCTCTTAGGGCCCCGATCCCCATTGCAAGCCACTTCTCGACTCTACACATAGATAACCTACCCTAGGCTCATGAAATCATAAATCAAAGAATCATAATAAAACCACCTCAGTCCTATACAAGCAACTGAAAAGACATCATAAAAGATAAGCCACAAAACTACATCAGTTCTTCATGAGCAATAGATAAGCACCAAATAATAATCATATGACCACGACAGTTCTCTATCAGCAACTGAAGGCATCAATGATAAATCACAAAATCCAATGGTTCTCCAATGAGCAACCAAAAAGTATCCAAATAGTAAATTACAATACTGATCGAAGACTCCAAAATGGTCAAGTCAAAACATGACATCATCAAGAACATAACCACCACTTCAATCCTCTCAAGCGACCGAAAAGCAATCCAAGTATAACTGATCGAGACTCGAAAATGGTTAAGTCAGGTATCTTAAATACATACATCTCAGCTTCACACAAGGAAACTGGAAAGCAATAACAAATAGTAAATACAATCATGTCATAGAGCACTTTATCACATTACCATGGTCGGGTTAAGAAAGATCGAGACCAAATCATCATGACATCACATTCACAACCCCGAGCCTCTGGTAACAACCTAAACTGGTCAACGCTAAACCAACCCCATAACACTCAAATCACAAAGAAAACATCAAAGTCTCAGAGATTGGATTTGAAAGTATATTATTAAGTTAAGGTAAGGTTTATGTTTCAGATTAATATCGAATTCAAGTAACTAGGTTTTCATAACTACCCCTTACGATTAACCCATTTCTATAATAACTTCCATTAAGTCAATATTCCAAATCTACCATTTAATCAATTAATATTCATTATTAATTAACTTTAATTATACTAATTTTAATTAAATTAATAAATAATCATTTGTTCTAATTACTTATTTTAATCTATTTATTAATTGTTAATTTATTAATATTTAACCCAAAATTATTAATAAATTAATATTTACAAACTATGTTAAATGTATTATTATTTAATTATTAAATATTAATAAAGATTAAAATATTTATTAATTAATATATATTAAAAATTTATTAATTAAAACTTTTAATTAAAATAAAATTTGTTTTTTTTTTAAATAATAAAATTTATAAATATAAAAAAAATGAAATAACAAAACAGCCTTTCAAACCCACGTTTAAAGTCCGTCGGCTCTGCCGCAGGCCTGCGGTCGCAGGGCCTAAGGCGGCAGGTACTTTGTACCTGTCGTCGCAGTACCTACGATGCAGGTACTGTCGGTTGTCGGTAGTGGGGGTGGGTACGGGGTGATTGCCTTCCCCCCACTTAAAACATAAATTTTATATATATTTGTTTAAAAACAGTGATTTGTTTTTAAATCGATTTCTATAAATATATTTTATTTTTTTATTTTTAAATGAAATTTAATTTCATATAAATATATATATATATATATATATAAATTTATAAATAAACTAACTCAATTCCTCCTTAATATATAATATATAATTATATTAAAGAATTGCCTCTTTCATTAAATTGGTATAGAAATATAGTCAATCCGAACTTCCAATTTAGAATTTCGGTATTAGATTCAACCCTTTCCCATTTAAATCTCATGTATACAGAAGTTTATTGACAAGAATCTGATAAATTCCAATATTGTAATGTTAAAATTCATCACAGAGAATTCAGATTTACAAACCCCAGACACGAAGAAGACAGGAAAGGAAAATTGCGTAATAAATCGATAATAAAAAACACAAGACCCTACCTGATCTTGATGCTATTATGCAATCTCCAGGAACTGTAAGAGAATTCGCTTCCCTCAATATCCTTCCTCTGGAAAACTTTCTTGGTCTTAGCCTTCTGAAATTTGCTTCCAAAAGTAGTCTCCCAAAAATTCCTGTCCAAATATGTGTGTCCCAAGAATGAACCCCCAAAGTTGTGATAAGCAATTTTCTCCTCAAACCGGGGCACTAATTGTGTGTTCACCCGAGAAGACTCTTTGCACAACTGAGTTAACTCCAAATTAACCTTTATTCTCTTTTCTTTTAATTTGCATTCATCTTTTATGCACAATAAGTTGATTTATTAAATAACTTTATTTAATATTCCACTTGACTTCTATTTTAAATTAATTTATTACTTTAATCTCATGTGCACTTCATGAAATTAAAATAACATTATTAATTTCTATTATTTAATCTTTTAATTTATTTCTCATATTTAAACTCATGCTTAGATCACGTGATCTAGAATTCTTAATAATTTTATATCTTTCAACTTTTTAAATTAATTTTAGAAACTTAATTGATAACATATTTAATTAATTTAATTAACAATAATATTTAGCTTTTATTTAAAAATGAACTCTAAATATATTATTATTAAATTAAATAAATATTATCCTGTTCTAAATTTATCTTTGAACTTTAATTTCCAAATTTAATTCTTTTATTTAATTAATTTCTCAATTAATTAAATATTAAAGACATCATATTAATTCTCCATTACATTAAATCATTAATTAATCTTTTTAATTAGACTTAATTAATAGAAAACACATCAAGGACTCATATAACAACATACGAAAACCCATCATAGCAAAACACATACTAAATCAAACAAAAAGGGTTATAATCATGAAATTACATCCTTTGATGCATTCGGAGGGTACTTAACTCAGATACTTGTCCTAATTATCAATTAGGACAATTGGCTAAAGGGTTTAGGATTTGGACTTAAGAGTTTATCTCCCCTCTCTTACCATTGAGACAATGTGATAGGGTACGCTCATCCTGGCAATTCAGGGAAGTCAATACCCGGTACCTGCAACCTACATAAAATCCACACATGTACAAACACAATATTCTAAGCTAAACAGACAATGGCAGGAAGTGGTGCATCGTGTAGATCCCGACTAGCAGGTGACTACGACTCCCTTCCTTTACCACATCAAAAACACCATACATAAATAAAACAAACACGCACACCATACACATGCAGTATGGGGTAAGTATCCATAAGAAAGCACGTGTGATAATAAACCATCTAACTAATCATCATCAATAACTGAAAACATTGAATAATCATCATACATGCATGAAATATATAGAGTACCAAGTAATCTCATCATATAATAAACTGAGTGTAAAACAACATCTGATAATGTCTAAAATAATAATACTAATCATCAAACATAAATTGGCCTAAAAGAGTTTGGCAATGATGACAGAAATGCGACTTAGGGGCAGGCACTATATTTTTCCCTTAATAGGGTTTCCATGTCAAATACTTGTGTCAAATTGTGTGAATGTTTCTTATGTTGCATGTTTATTTCATGTTTTAAACTCACTGCTACAACTCAATATATACTAGAAGTTTATTCTATGATTTAGTATAAATTGGTAAATATCTCTGATACTTAGTATATACTAAGAATAATAAGTATACAAGTTTGAGGTAATAATTTAAATAATTTGAATCTTAATGTTTGATATGATCACTGAGCTTATGATTTGAAAGTATATAAGTGTTAAGATTGTGAAAAAGTATGTTAAGGGCCCAAGAGATAACATATTCATGCCTCCACTCTCATTTATCTAAATCTAACTTCCTATACTGATGATGTTGTGCATGTATACATTATTAACAAAGGTCTTTCCACCTTTTTTAAGTCCTAGTTTTCTGCAATATTCATGTGCTACATTTATGTCTTGTATAACCAAAATGAAATTTCCTATAGAGATGAAAAAGCTTTGTAAATCATGTAGATCCACAATAATTTAACATCAAAAGGTTTATAAGTAATATTTATTGATTTATAAAATACATTTCATGAAAGTAATAACTCAATCATATAAGTAGTCTTTCATGATTTATAAGTCAAACTTTTTGAAACCTAAAATGCTAGCACCATTTTACAATAATTTAATAGCACATCAAAATCCTTGACTAAATTTGTAAAATAATTAACATTTAAAGGAAATGGAACACATTTGAAAAAATTAATACCAAAGACACAAAAATGTACAAATGAGGAAGAATAGTCCATCATTTACAACCCTTTATGTATTCAGATAATCATTGAACAACAAACTGAATTGGTCTACTAAATTTTAAAAAATATAATAAATTTTTAAAGGAAATCCAAAACACATTTGAAAAAATGATGACAAAAGATGTTAAAATGCATGAAGAAAAAAATTCATCATTTTATTACGACTTTTTATGCATATGGATACTCATAATAAAAGACCAAATCCCTCAATTGTATTCACAAAATAATAAATATTTAACAGAAATAGAAGACATTCAAACAAATGATCATTAAATATACTAAAATGCATGAATGCAATAGAAAAAATCTATCATTTTATCGTAGCCTATTATGCATACAAATAATCATTTTGTAACAAATTGAAAACCCTCAATGACATTTGCAAAATAATAAACATTTTAAGGAAATGAAACATATTTGAATAAGTGATGACAAGAAGTACCATAATGCATGAATAGTGAAGGAAAATTCATCATTTTATTGTAACCTAATGAATACAGATAATAATTGAACTATAAACTAAAACCCTCAAATAAAATTGCAAAATAATAAATATTTAAAGGAAATGAAACACATTTGAATAATAAATGAAAAAAGATACCAAAGTTCATGCACACAAAAGAGAAATCTATCATTTTGTTGAAACTTTTTATGCATGCTAATAACAATTAAATAAAAAACTAAAACTCTCAAAGACATTTATAAATTAATAAATATTTAAAGAAAATGGAGCATATTTAAATAAATGATTACAAAAGATACTTAAGTGCATGTACATTGAAGCAAAATCCATCATTTTGTTGTAGACATTAATTCCTTTGGATAATTAGTTAACAACAAACCAGAACGCTCAATGACCATTGCAAAATAATAAACATTGAAGGAACTATAATACATTTACAAAATCATTATTTATATCAACCATTCTACTTATAATAAAGAAAACATGCTTGATGGGAAAAATGTTACCTAGAAGTTATAGAACAAAGAACGAATGCTTAGGCAACTCAGACAAAGAGCTGAATTACAAAGAAGAATGGTAGGAGACAAGTTATGATGGTAAACATGGAAATTTTTTTAGAGAAAATAATGTTTTTTAGGGCTCCCATATGATTTGAAATCCCCCCTATAGAGGCCTTTTATGTGGCACATGGGTAGGTAAAATGGGGTCACATGTGATTTTATGCCTCCCAATGATGAAGATAATGTTGAACAGGTCCATATGCTTCAATACTTTACTATAGGCAATTTATATATTCAAAACTAACTATTATTATTATTTATAATTGGATTTAAAATGAACCATTGTAAAGGTTCCTAGTGTCTCATACCAAGTGACATGTTCTTTTGGCCACTTTTTGACCTATATGCATATGCAACTTCTATAGAGTGGATCATTATTGGTGAGAATCTGAAACCTTGGCTTCAAGAAATTAAGTCACATATAAGAATAATAAAAAAGTTAGGAAATTTTGACATCATTTTGTACCTCAATTGAGAATGAAAAGTTAGCTATAGCCACTACTGGGTATTTCCCATAATCATTGTGTTACATATAAATCATGTCATTACACCTAAATTGAGACTAGTCAAATTTATTGGTCATTTAAGTGACCAAGCTCTAATTATTTCCCTATGAAAATTCATTCTCGATTCCTTATCCTTTACTTATTTTTCTATAATAATTTTCTTTTATCTTACAAGTGATCAATTTTTTATGATAACATAACCATTGTCTTAACAAAAAATTCAATAGTTCTAGGCATTTCATGAATATTCTTAAGAGATTAAATTTAGGAAGACACTTCTCACCTTTACCCTTCACTTCAAGCATGCTAAATACAACTTTATGTTGATATTTTATAGCTCTCTCTCTCTCTCTCTCTCTCTCTCTCTCTCTCTCTCTCTCTCTCTCTCTCTCTCTCTCTCTCTATACATACATACATACATACATACATACATACATAAATACATACATGCATACATACATACATACATACATACATACATACATACATACATACATACATACATACATACATACATACATACATACATACATATATATATATATATATATATATATATAGAGAGAGAGAGAGAGAGAGAGAGAGAGAGCTAAAGCTATAAAATATCAGCATAAAGTTGTATTTCGCATGCTTGAATTGAAGAGAAGGGTAAAGGTGAGAAGTGTCTTCCTAAATAATCTCTTAAGAATATTCATGAAATCATTTAAGAAAATCATTTATAGTAGCTAAGGGTTGAAACCCAATTACAAATCAGGCATGAAGATGTACCTTTTCTTGAGACATACCCATGGATAGGAATTTCTCCACCCTATGGAGACATATATGCTCATGGATATATCTAGCCATATGTTTTATAATGTAGATTCAATCACAAGGAAAGACATCAAAATCAATATATGTTCTATCCTTTAGAGTTTGGTGAATACAATTCTCAGATCAAGAATTATAAATCAACATTCAATATCTATTAATATTGAATTTTCATTTTGTACACATTTGCAAAATCCTAGTTCTTTAACATGGTATTAAAGCCAGGTCATAAATGAAAGATAGAGAAAGAAAATGTAGATATAATCAATGATATTAACATCAAATTATGATAAGATGGGTAGGTCAAATACACTCCATATTAAAATAAACACACATGTCTCCAATATATATATTTGTCTCCAATTACTAAATATGATATTTTGGGTTCTATAAGGTGACTGATAATATTGGAATGAATTTCATCCACAGATGATAATGCATGGTAACCAAACATGTAATAAAATGTCCTCTAGTAATATGGAAATAAATAATAATAAAATGTGGTTGAAAATTTACTCTTATCGGGTCTTATGATGTGCACTCAATTCTTCATCTATCGAGATTAAAAGAAAAGGCCATGTAATAAACTGAGATCCAATTATGCCATCTATCGCTAAAATTTAGTAAAGAAGGCAAAAACAAATCTTTGTAATGAAGATGATACATCCTTGGAACAAATGAAAAAATTGACATAAGAGTTACAATGATATATTTTCTAAAGTATCAATCAAACAAGCAATGGAAATAGATTCCACATCATGTATCATTTTATTACATATCAAGGCAATGAATTTAATATGTAAAATTGACATTGCAACTAGAATATGATATATTTGGTAAAGAAAATAATAAGGGAGATGAGTATAGAGGTGGTTGATAAAGGCCAATAATGGATATGCAAAAATAGAAAGGGACGAGTAATCAAAAATTGCAGTGAAGAGACTTTAATCTATACAATATTCCATTTGGAATTTAATAGGGAAAAAGGGTACTGAATATAATAATAAGAGTAAAATGAAATTTGAACAACATGTATTAGGCTGACAATACATATAAGAAGAGGGAGTCTAAAAATTCATTAGAGAAAACCTTAGAAAGAGAGGGACCAAATAAGATATGGTTTACTCAATTTTTGAGGATCTCGATCATATTTCTTTTGAGGGAGTAGACCATGTTGAGATGGATTCTCCAACGATAAATAAATTATTAAAATTAGAGGACTATGAATTATGAATGTTATTACATGACTATTTTGGGCCCTACATACATCATGAGGAAGTGGAGATTCCAAATGATTATCAATTGTATCTGTTAAAATTATTGGAAGGTGACAATCTTATAATAACTTAATCTTCTATTATGATGAATAACTTATGATGACTAAGAAGATCATGATAGACTGTATCTTTTAGGGTGGATTAAGTTCCTTAAATAGACCATGAATGTTCCTATGGTAAATATTATTGAGGATACATGTGCACATACCTTATAAATGTTTTGAGTATTTGGTGTGTGATGCAATTTGATGCTTAGGAGGCCACTACTCAAAGTACTAATGAATTTCATGTGAGTTGATGTTCATGAGGTCATTACTTAGAGTACTTGGTGAATATCATGAATCTTAACATTGAGGACACCATTACTCAAAGTACTAGGTGAATAGCACACGAGTTGATATTTTGGGGCCATTACTTTTGACATCATTTTATTATATAGATGGTGAATATGTTTTGATCAAGGATTTTCTTAAATATTCCATTCTTGATAATACATTAAGATAATATCATATCCTATGTTTATCCTCCCTAGCTAAGAGGGGGTGTTAATGTTTTGTAGCTTTAGTTAGATAAACTCTCTCTCTCTCTCTCTCTCTCTCTCTCTCTCTCTCTCTCTCTCTCTCTCTCTCTCTCTCTCTCTCTCTCTCTCTCTCTCTCTCTGTTGAGGAAATCATTTGTAATTGTTAAGGGTTGAAACATAATTGCAAATTGGGCATGAAGATGTACCTTTTCATGAGACCACTAGTAGAAATGGCCTCTTTTTCAACCAAATTTTTTGACCAAAGGCCATTTTGCCTTGTGATTTTTTTTTTTTTTTTTTATATGCCTAGAAAAGGTCAAAATTTTGACCAACATAGGATAAAAACAACAAAAAAGAAAATTGGTTCTCATTTCATTTTATTTTGGCTACACACAGGCAAGAGAAAGGGTTAAGCGCAACACATGTATGTAATCAAATGTGACCTGGTGATTTCATGCATTTAGGTTGATTATATTGGACATTGAATTTTAAAGAGAAAATAATACAAAAAATTTGAGGTTAGTTTAAAGATTTTTGCAAGAGAAAGTAGGCACAACTTCAAAAAATGTAGGCACAAGTCAAAATAGACTTCCACCCCAAATCCAAATCATTGGGTGCAATATGTCCCCATAACTCATCAATGCATACAAAATGATGTAGAGATGAATATTGGTTGGAGAGATATGGAGCATTTTTTATAGTTCCCTATCAATCAAACACATCTGAGCCTCGAGCACTATGTGAACATAAGATTCAAACATGAGATTTCAAGTCAGATCATGTCTATTGCAACATTGCAGATGCATCATGTCTTATCTATAGAGATAATCAAACTTTTTTGAATGTTATCTTCTCTACATTGACATCCACATTGGCTATTTTATTAAAATAGGATTTTTTCTAAAACCTAAAATAAATTCCATATGAATTTATTGGCAAACAACATATGAGGTAGTTTTTAAAGCCTACAATGGATTCCATATTTATGAGGTAGGTTTTAAAGCCTAAAATGGATTCCATATTTATGAGGTAGGTTTTAAAGCCTAATCAATATTAAAAATTCCACCAATCTTTCTACTAGCTGTATTTTGGATATTTGAAATCATTTTAGTCCCTTTCCTCTCACCTTATACATCTATTAATTGTGGCTTTTGGGAAGAAAGTGCAAGTGACCAAATTAGCAATGTCTTACCCTTAGGATCAAAATGTGACCCTCTAACCAAATCACTATATTCAATATTTGACCTAAAAATATCATTTGGTTACCTTCTAAGTTGGACAACTATCAAAGAAAATTTCATGTCCTATCTTGATAGAAGTATCATACCACTTCTTTTCACCAAATCTCTTGCTTGTTCCACACTTAGATTGTGGCTCTTGGGATCAAATTGTTGTAAATATTTAACCAACTCCTCCTTCCTCTCATTAGTTTCATTCTAAATATCCAAACCTTTATTCAATTCATTCTATTGCTATTCAAAGAGTTTTTTTTTGAATTCATCATCTTTAGCAAACATTCAAGACAACATAATTCTATCATTAGTGGCCTTAACAATTTCCATTGTGCTTTCACCTGATTCCTATGGTGGAGGCACTTGAGCTTCCCTCAATATTCTTCTTTTATATTTTAAATACTCACTAGACTCTTGGATTATTTCCTTGGTTGGGCCTTTAATGATTTGAGCCTCTCGCTCAATCTTTTGCCTCTTAGGTGTTGGCCTTTGTGATGATTCTACTTCACCACCCTCCTCAAAATATTTAATATACCCACTCAGTGGGCTTAGGACTTTGGGAATACTCATCTTTATTAGGGTTTTCCCTCTCTTCTAGCCTAAGGCTTCTAACTAGATTGAATTCCATCAAATCAACATAATTCTCAAATCCTTGCTTTCTTTGTTTAAAGATGCCACACATTAGGAAGGGGTGGGTCCCTATTGAGTGAAGTTTTTTGATGGTCTCTATGTAACACTCTATTGACTGATGTTACCACACATTGGTATTGACCGCTACTAAAGGAAAGCCCTCAATTCTTCATAGGTAATTTAACTCAGGCTAACATAAGAAAAACTAAGATCATGCTCCTTGAGATCACTCTACACCTAAGTTATCATATTCTTTGTAGCAACCCTCAAATTCTTGTTCAAATCTATACAAAGTCTGGTCCTTGTCAAATTCTCTCCAAATTATCTTGCAAAGTTATGAAATTTTTCCAAATTCTGTTAGAGGAACTTGGGCAAAATTTGCAACAAACTTTGAAGAATTTATTGTCTAGATCTAGGCTGAATTTGGTCTTGATTATTTTAAAGAAAATTTAAAGTGTTTTTTGATCTCTCAACCCTATTGTGACCACTAAAAAGACCAAAAAAGATGTTTATATGTGATTTATGCATTTGTATATGAAAATGAAAACTTTCTCATAAAGGAAATCCAAATTGACAATAGGCGACATCTAAATTGATGATAATTAGGTTATAGAGGAATGTCTTTAAAAAGATGTGATATCTTTGAATCCAGGACTTCAAATTTGTATATCACCTTTTGACATAACCAATACAAAATAAAAATTCAAATAATTGCACTTATCTTTTGAAAATTCCTTTCATTCTCAAACTATCCCCATGATATGGTAATATGTTCCATGCATGTAACCAAGAAAGTGTATCAAGTTGTATGTATTGCTAAATGATACAATTAGCGTCCTTTTGAACTAAAACATAGGTTTTCTGGTGTATTTTTCTATGTTCCTTTACTATTAGAAGATTCAAGTATGGATTTTTTTCTTTTTGCATATATATACACAAATATACATATTTAAAAAAACATATTTTTTTGTACAATTGAATCCAAATTGAATTGAAACCCAAGCCCAAAAATATTTAGATGAATTGTAAACCCTTATCTTGAACTCCCATCAATACTGGAATCACCTCTTATTTTTTAAGGAACTTCCTAATAATATATTCTTCATACAAAGGCTTGTGATTTGGAAAAGCTACATTTTCCATTTACTTTAAAGTTTCTTGCAAGAATCCCACTAGATAGCACATCCTTTTGTGCCAACATTTTTTGCTACCTTAGGAACATGTACATATCATTTTATGCCCATTTTCCTATTGTAAAATCTCCTAAAACAAAAAAACTAGGGAGAAAGGTACCCCTCTTCTTCCACAAACACATATATTCTTTGTTTGTGCTAATGTAAGTTTTCAAATAAATTTAGTTATACCTATGTTGCATGAGATTTATTTTGGAAAAATATGGGGTGGCATTGGATAGGCATAAACCCTTATAATAGTGAAAGGTTAAAATATTAAACCAAAGGAACCACTCGACAAATTAATTAATTTGAACAACCCTTTACTATCAACACATAAATCTAAGCTCATGGTTGGATATGAAAATGATGAAAGTAACTTTGTAAAAAGACAACTTTACAAATTTTCCCATTTCATGCAACAAAAAAATCTTGTAGGTTCTTGGCCAAATCCTTTATCAAGATCAGAGTTATGGTGTGAATCTATGAGAGAGAAATCTCAAATAACAAGGAACACCTTTAAACATTCCCTAACTCAACACAGTGAGATCATACACTAACTGGGGTAGTTCACTCTAAAAATATACATAGTTTGTTGTTTAACTAGTGAGAAATGAGATCTTGATAATAAACCAATGATGCTATGTACACCTTTAACATTAACATTAGTTCTAGACTTAATTCAACTATATAGAAAGCTCAACAACCATCACATCTATGTAGTGCCTTTCATGTTTGTAGTCTGTACCTTGTTCTATTTTGGTCTGAGAGATACTTGTTAACTCATGTTATTTTTACATTTGAGATGACTCAATGGTCAAATGTTATACTATGATTTCCAATATCATAGATGTTAGATTACTATGCTGCTCAATTGATCATATTTGCATGCTAATGTCTTTTCAAATGATAGTATGTTTTATGATGATCTCTAGTTATCCGGTATTTGGACATACCCTTAATTTTGTTATATGTTAGATTTGATGCTATGGTTATTTACTTCATTCTTTCTTTGTGATGCTTTATGTGAAAGTGAGTGTTGTAAATGGATTATTTTAGTATAATTAAATAAATGGCTAAATTAGGTAATTTAGTGCATTATTGCTTCAACTATGTTATTATATGCAATTGCACTTAATCATGTGCAAGATTTATATCCCTGACAATGGCACATGGAGTTAGTGATTCAAGTATTCATATCTAGCCAATATTGTCCTGTATGATCAACATATCATGTTTAATTGTTTGAATTAAACCTTCTAGTGATTTAATAAATTTAGACTCATTTGAATTGCATGATTAGACCCGTGAGCATGTTTGTGCATTTAGAGGTTCACATTTGTCATGAAAGTTTTAGGGAATTATGTAATTTTGGTTTAAGGGAATTTTTGGCTTTATTTTAATTAATTTAATTTCTAGAAACTTTTTTGTAGATGAATTCCAATTACTTGGAATATCCTATTTTCATTTGGGTTGATTTGGGGTTTAACTAGGTTACTTGGATTTTTACCCTAATCCATTATTCACTCAAAAAGTGAATAAGTATCCAAAAAAGAATTTGATTCTTCACATCTTACTTTTGAAAAATAGAATTTTGAGAGAAAATTTCCAAATCATCTTCTATAGGATTGTAATTATGTTCATTGTAGGAGCTACAGGTGTGGGATCATCACGAGATTGGTCTTGTTGAATTTAGCTCGGGGAGACCTTGGTGTGCTGCAATTTTTGGCAACTTCTATAGGATTTTTATTTTATTGTTTAGATTCATATTTTTACCCTTTTGGCTATCAAGTAGGGCTCTCCTATTTTTTAATTTCAACTCTATTTCTTCTTCTATTTTTGGTAGTTGTATGTTGGGAGGTTGAGAACTAGTATTCCCCTCTGCTTCTAGTTGCTAGTTGTGCCCAGTTGGTTGGGTATGCACATTTCCCTAATTTTTAGGATGAGGGTTTGGGGTTTTACACTATTATGCTAGTCATTTTTGCATATGATGTTCAAACCCTATTTTTATTGGACTTTTGTGGCTTATTCATCCTTGGAGTGAATGAGTATTATTTTTGTTGATTTTCATCAATGTTATTTTTTGAGGTTTTCACCTTGATTTTCATGCCACCCAGTTTTCTCAAGTTTTCTTGGCATGAGGTTGGTCGGGGGATTAGATTATTCATAGGATGTCAATTCAACCACTATTTCACTTTTATGTTGCATTGGGATGCATACTACATTCATACTCCCAAGCTTGTATTTGGTCAAGTGTTATTTTTCTTATGTTCTCATGCAATGTAAGGCCCACACTTGTACCTTATTATAACCGTAAGGAATGAATATGATTAGGAATTAGTTAGGTCATGATCAACCTTTTCGTTATTAATAATGATTTATGAGATTCTATTAGAGACTGATGTAGATTTTGATTATTATAAGGTTGATACTCTATCTAATAACATTTGGTCGATAAGATAGGACCACATGAAAATGAGACTCAACATGTTCAAGCTGAGAACCTAGTCACAAGATTCAAGGTATGATTTACTAGACAATTAGGGGAGATGAATTAATATTCACTCTCATAAGAAATAATAATGAATATAGATCAAATGATAACAAAACATAATGGTTTCACTCATAGATTGGTTATAAAATATGATGACATAATTTGGAAACATTCAATGGCATGAGAAATTAACCCTAGGGGCACACACTCCTCACAACAAGATAAAAAGGACATTGTTAGAAATATTACTTTGGTCAGTTGATTTGCAAAGATACTAGTTGAAAATTTTTCACAATAGTGAGTTTCACTTATGACATATATACTAGGATCCATTTTACATGTTTTAATGATTTAGTAGATATGACTTCGGTGTTTTATTGTTATGATAGACAAGGATTGTGATGATA
Organism: Cupressus sempervirens; assembly: GCA_028749045.1. Classification (NCBI taxonomy): domain Eukaryota; kingdom Viridiplantae; phylum Streptophyta; class Pinopsida; order Cupressales; family Cupressaceae; genus Cupressus; species Cupressus sempervirens. The sequence continues at coordinate 578,719,485 of CM053786.1, forward strand.
TTTAAAATGGTAATTTTGTTATGATTAGAAAGATTAATGTTATACATATCTTGATATTTCAATGTTTTGAATATTGTATGGAAATGATTAGATGGAAGTTAACTGAATATGTTAATGCAATTGAGTGATATTTGATTGTTTTGCACTTATCAGCATGTATTTCTATATTATTTCATTAGACTATTGATATTAAGTTGAGTGTGTAGGAAAGTTGAACCATGGAGATTATTTGGGGAAACAACGTTCAACCCTAAGTGAACATGGTAAAGCCAAGGTGAATCTTTGGAAGATTCAAAACCTCACTGTATTGTGTTTATCCCGTAATGTGATTGTGCATGGGTGTTATAGTTCAAAGATCATGATTAGTTAGAGACA